>JADZMA010001088.1:0-25456 GCA_020796225.1 Arion vulgaris
CGCCGAATACATCGAAGCCAAAAAATGATGGTTTGGACTTTTAAGGAGAATAAATACAACCAACCCAATAACATCATACAATAGGAAAAGTCGGGTACTGAGCTAAAGGAAGATCAAGAAAAAGATGGAAAGACAATATCTAAACCACACTGCATAAACATGGATACAACACAACACGGACACTCATCTAACCTAGAGACGCAAATTAAATGGAATAGACAATAGACAATCGTACAGCCTAATGTAATCAATAAAGGCTCGCTAGTTCTTAGGTTGTAAAAGGCGTGCTTCGACTTATAGATGCATTATGCTTCTAAAACATATATTAGTCATTAAAATTAGATTTGAAATGCCCGTAGTCTAATTTTGATTTTTAAAAAGAATACTTGTTGCTAAAAGCAGGTCTATATGTAACTTGACTTAGAGCTTTCTTTAGAATGTACTGCCCTCGTTACTTTTTATTTTCATTTCTAGTCTGTCCATTAATTCGTGAGCACGTTTGAAATTGATTTTCTCGAAAACTACCTGTTGGATCTATGTTTTTTGCATGCAGCCTTAGAATACCCATGACGCTAAAATAAAAGCTAACCAGTAGTCCATAGATGCTACGGATTTTGCACATCGGCGAATTCCTTTGATCTTTTATGACAATTCAAATACTGGGGCTCAAATTTTGTTTAGTATCCCTAGAATTTGTCATGTCAATTCTATTCATAGGTGTATCTCCATATTAACTTGATAGGTCAAGTAATTAAGTGTGTTGCCCTTTATAGAATCGTGAACGGATACAATATGCAACAGTTAGTCCTCCCTTCGGTACCTTTAAAGACCCCAAGGTGTCTTAACTTCCCCCAAAATTGTATGATGGTAGACGCATTTGGATATGGAAATGTATACGTTGCTATTTCTCAGTCTGTAATCAAAATATGATTTGTATCACCCCGAATCTGACGATTCCATGGGGGTTGATAATTATTACTGCTGGACAAATTGTAATCCATCTCGGTGCCAGTATTCTTCCTCTCGAGCACATTTCAACACACTTCTTCCAAACTCATGTCTATATTGAGAAGGACTCCGTGTCAGAACTTAAACATCACACATTTAAACGTCCTGTTCTTTTTCAAAAATAGGGAAGACTGCAGTAAAACTTGTAAATAGTGAAACACGTACAAACAAAGTACTATAGTTTTACAAAATCAAAACAGTGACGATAAACAGCAACTTTCGACCAACAAGGCCTTTATCAAGCAAACAACAAACAGGAGTGACAAATTAAAATGAAACACAAATGGACGACCAAATACCAACGTATCAAAGGAAAATCTGGAATAAAAACGAATAACGAAAAAATGTAACACAAAAAACACACATAAAAACTAGAAATGAAAAGAAACAATGAAACATCTAGTAAAAAATTCTTGAATACATCAACATATACCATATAGATTATAAAGCATGGAAGAAAGTACTAGAACATAGAATGAAACCATGCAACATATACCCATAGAGATTACAAAGCATGGGAAGAGAAAGTACTAGAAGCATAAGAATGTAATCCCGTTGAGCCCGCGTGGTCGAGTACCATACAAGAAATCAACCGATTCTCCAGGCAAATCGACTACGATCATCAGAGGAACATGATCGGATGGCTGTGACCTGGACATCCAAGCTCCTGAATGGCAGTATCATTGAAATGGTAGCTACGGGGTCACAGAGCATTGGCGTATATCGCGCAAGTGTTGGGCAAATCGGTCACTGAGTCTCCTGCCGGTTTCCCCAATATAGGCCTTGTTGCACCCTTTCAGATAATGGCATAGATAATATTACGGGGCTCGCACGTGAAACTGTCTTCAACAACGAACGTGGCTTTTGGAAAAGAAACCGTGCGGGTCTGTATTACATAAGCACAAGTGTTACAGCGCCGCAGCCCACACTGGATGGTGCCAAAATGCTCTGGATGTTAGGCTTGGGCGACTGTGAACTAACATATCCTTAAGGCTTCTGTCCGTCTAGCCACCAAAGGATAGTGTTGGAAGATTGAACGTGTTCAGGATCAGACTGAAGAATGGAAGATGACGGGAAAAAGACTTTCTTCCAAAGGGGAAATATGAGGGGGGAAAGTTAAGACAAATTTCACCCCGTCAGATGGAAGTTCTATGCTGGTTAAAAGAGCCTCCGATTCGCCCAACACTTGCGCGATATACCCAATGCTCTGTGACCCCTGTAGCTACCCATTTCAATGACATTGGCCATTCAGGAGCTTGCGATGTCCAGGTACGCCATCCGATCATGTTCCCCTGATGATCGTAGTCGATTTGCTCTGGAGAATCGGTTTGATTTCTTTGTATGGTACCTTGCGACCACGCGGCTCAACGTATTACATTCTTATGCTTCTTAGTACTTTCTCTTCCCATGCTTTGTTCTCTATGAGGTATATGTTGCATGTAAACCATTCTTATGCTTCTTAGTTTTTCTCTTCCCTGCTTTATAATCTATATGGGTATATGTTGCATGTATTCAGTTATATATTTACTAGATGTTTCATTGTTTCTTTTCTATTTCTAGTTTTATGTGTGTTTTTGTTACTTTCTTTTTGTTATTCATTTTATTCCAGATTTTCCTAGATACGTTGGTATTTGGTCGTCATTGTGTTTCATTTAATTTGTCACTCCCGTTTGTTCGTTTCTTGATAAAGCTGTTGTCGAAACGTTGCTGTTTATTCACTGTTCTGTTCGCAACTTGCCCTTTTCTTTAGCCAGACAAGCTCTATCGGATTGAGGTGAGCATGATATGGAGGTAGTCGCAAAGACGTGTGGCCGTATTCCCAATGATTTTGTCAATATGAAACACCTTTGTCTTATTTGTCATCCTCACCAGGTGCAACAACTCGGGTTTCAAATATGTATCATCGAAGCTGACATTTTCATGTGAAGCCAAGTCTAATTTGATCTTTTGTATTTGATGCAGTTGGTACTTTGTCTTCCGCTGATACTGCGTTGTGATAGGATGCATTATCCATTACCAAGCATGATGGTCTGTTTAAATTGGAGTAGATCTTTCTCCATCCAGTGCCTGAAAATATGTCCATTCATTTCTGTGTGGTTGTCCCTACCGTCGGTACTTTTTGATTGGAAAATAAGTCCCGCGTCATGGACAAGACCTTCTTCACTACTTCCTGCATGTGTTAGTATAATACCCTGGCCTTTGCTGCTTGGTATTTTCTTTTCTGTTCACCGTCTACTGATTGCCATTCTTTAGCATTGGTGGGGTGAGCATTGACCCAGGATTCGTCCAAAAATACAATATCATAGCCTTGCCTCCGCCGCTCACGGATCTGCCTCAGGTATTTACTTCGGGCAGCAATTAAATGTGGCTTTTCACAAATAATATTCCTGCCCCTATAGTTTTTTTGAAGGTGAAGCCGGCGCTCTTACAATTTTCCATAGAGTACTTTAGAAATGTCTATGCTGCAATCTGATTGCAGTTTTAATTTCAATTTCCTGAAGTAAAAGTTGATTTGTCGCAAACATTTTTAAGAGCTCCCCTCTTATGACATCTATTCAAAGTCGTCAATTTTTCTTTTCAATCCTTGCTTGACATTAGTGCACTTTGTGTCCTGTTAATCCATCGGGAAAAGGATTCTCTATTCAGACCAAGCGCCAGTTGGGTCGTTTCTCAGGTTATGAATATCGCAATTAATGACCTCTCTTAGATTCCCTACGGAGTGTTGGTATAGTAAACTGTAAACCCTTTTGCATTGTTATAAATGTCTTCAGACTCATTATGAATGTGATATCAATGTCAGTTTTGATAAGCAACAAATATGATACAATAACTTCATACAAATAGCGAGATACGCCTATAACTATACAACGGTATCCCAATTATAACGTCATATGCTTTCCCCTTTCAAAGTCGACTGGGTTCGGTGCACGGGATTTCGTGAAATTGTTGTATACTCACGATATTTCTATGTTACCATAATGTATTTTAGAACAACGCGTCTGTGTACCGTAGATCTGTTACTTCTTCTTCTTTCTTTTGTCGTCACACTGCTACCGGGTTGTTGCCCAGTGTCGTGGTTTCTGTTTTTGTCTTGCGCTGTTCTGGTGGCTTGTGTGATTGTTATTATTGTGTTACTATTGATCTGTTACTATATGTACAATCCGGTGAGTTGATTTAATATAACCTGAAGAAGAAATATTTCAAACTACATCAAATTTTCTTGGAAAAAAATATTTCTCTAGCGTCATGGATATTCTAAGGCTGCTTGCAAAAAATCACTGAGATCCAACAGGTAGTTTTCAGAAAATCAATTTCAAACGTGCTCACGAATTAATGGACAGACATATATAAGATTCCACTGTTCTTTTGTAGGAATATTTTACATTCTTGCAAGAATTGTATTCCAAATGTATCCTAATGAATGATATATTTTGGCCTGCTCCCATCATCTTGTCTATTCTAACAACTTCTTTGATTTCATAACTATTCTTGGCGATATCATGAGATACAATTAGGAGGCATACAATGATGCGTACTCTCTCACAAGACGTGCTCCACCTATACAGTGAAAACATTATGCGTCATATAGAAGAAAAGGCAGGAATACCAGTTGATGGACAACACATAAACATCGAATCAAGTATCTGGGGGCATCAGATGGAAGATGTAAAACAGAGATTAGGAGTAGAATAAGCTCAAGCGAAGCAGCTTTTATGAAAAACACAGTATGTGTGAATAAAAATTCACAACCAAGGATATTTGGACTTATTTTGGCAGCGAATCATGGACAATGAACAAGTAATCAATCAGATCGCTGGAAACCACAGAGATGTAGTTTTACAGAAGAATGCTGAACACACAGAAGAATAAGAAATCTTATCAAATTAATAATAATCAGATAATCAAGGTTCTTCGGGCATAAAATGCGAAGATGAGGTTTAGAACATTTGGTGACAACTGGTAAAATTCAGAGAAGCAGAGATCGTGCAAGACAGAGAGAGAGAGAGAGAGAGAGAGAGAGAGTAGATGTTGGATGGCCTAATGTAGTGGTTCGACAAAGATGACTTAGAACCGATAACTGCCAGGAGAAAGTTGTGAAGAAACATGATCCCCCTAAGCTGACAGGTATGGCACTCAATTGATGTCAGAATTGGTTCTACATTCAAATAAACTGTCGTTACTGCCTGTAGTACGGTTTTTAGGACGGTGCAGGACAGGTAGGACGAGAGCCTGAGGAATGTAATGGCTAGTGCAGTCGCCGCGAAGCTGTTCATGTTAGGATTTTTCATTTATGCCCACAGTAGAAAAAAATCCTTGGCCTTAACATGAACTGAAATGGGTCTCCCTCATGGGAGCCGCGCGATAACCCATTCAGCCAGGCGCTCCTCATTGGTTCTAAATAGCACTGTAATACTCTCTTTCTCTTTCTCTCTTTCTCTCTCTCTCTCTCGCTCTTCACAAAAAGCTTCTATTGACAATATGTTTTTATTGTGAAGAAAACTGCTGTCTTAAATGGGTTGATTCTATTATTTATTTCTCTATTACATTTATCATAAGATGTAATTGTTGATTGAGTGACTAACAGGACCATCATCATTTTCACTACGGTGAATAACCATATGTGTTCCGATCTCTTTCTAACACAGGAAGACCTCGGCGACAGTGCACAAACTTCATATCAGCGGCGAGGATCTCCAATGAAATTTTGAAGATGGTAACATTTTTTGTCGAATTTTATTTTGTTAAATTGCTGAAATAGTTTTTCTACACCAGGATTTTGTAGCTTACTATTATCGACTTTCAATGTCAATGCATCTTTTTTACGCCTACTGACACGAGATCTACGTTTTATCATCTGTCTCAGATAGAACTAGAAACCTGATCTCACCTACACTGAGATCAGGGATCTCTGGCAAAAATATCCTGACGGCTCCGCGAAGGCAGACCTGGAAGATTTGTAACGAGAGGAGAGCACATAAACTCTATGACACAGAGACACCACTAGCACTGTGTGACACAGAGACACCACTAGCACTGTGTGACACGGGAGACACCACTAGCACTGTGTGACACAGAGACACCACTAGCACTGTGTGACACAGAGACACCACTAGCACTGTGTGTGTATATCAAGAAACAATGATAAAACCAAACACACAAGAATTTATTTGATTTACCTGGTTATAACCATTAAATATAGGGATCTCTGTTTCGTACAGGTAGGATCCCTGATCTCAGTGTAGGTGAGATCGAGTTCCTAGCCCTATCGGAGACGGGCGATAAAACGTAGGTCCTGTGTTCATGTTGAGCATGTAAAAGAACCAGTGGCAATTCAAAATCGAAAAGAGTAGGCTGAAAAGTCGCTGTCCGGGCAAAAGTCATTAGAAAGATTGATGAATCAAATTCCTGTAATATATTTTCACCATTTTCTAAAATTACATCAGGGACCCTCGCCGGTGCTAAGGAGTTCGTGCACTGCCGCTGAGAAATTCCTGTGTAAGAAAGAGATCGTAGCACACATTGTTACGCACCGAAGTGCAATAATGATGGTTCTATCAATCAATCAATTCCTTTATATAAATTATACATTGTTTGAAGTGACCTCTTTAATATAACCATCATTCTTGTTGTTTACTTATTTAAACGTCGATATTTCTGTTGTAGTTCTCTCTCTCTCTCTCTCCATGGCTTCTAAATTGTTATCTTATATATATATATATATACGTTACTATCGCCTATGGTTATACTATGTTATTTACCCAGTATGTACTATTTGTAATTGCTACACCCACTGCCTTGTGGAGAGGGGCTCAGGAGAGTTAAAGGCTGGGGTAAACCCTGATCAAAATCTCCACTGCCTTTCGGTCAGCACGGTAATGCAGAGGTAGAGGAGTAAACCTTGACCAAAAATCCGGAGGAGGAGACCTAAGGCAGGTGATGGTTAAGTGTGTACCCCTTTGCCATCTTCTAGCATCTCCTGCAAATCCTGCTTGATTCCAAACTTATCGACTGTCTTTCTTTTGGATGAAACAGTAGGGTAGAGAGGGGGTTTGTGCAAAATGGGCAAGGCACATTCTCTATATCAGCTGCCCAGGCTAGGCTCAAAGCGAGACGACACTTCATCTTTGCTTTCGGCTCGGGCACAACATGAAAAGCAACAGTTACATAGAAACAAGACAAATAAACCTCTTAGATTTGGCATATGGAACGTAAGGACCATGTGTCCCGGACTTATCAACCTAGACCCGACGAAAACAAAAGACATCAGTAAAACAGCTGTCATAGACAGAGAACTTGAGAGACTGCATGTAGACATAGCTGCACTACAGAAACCAGGATCTGCAGATTGTGGTTCAGTAAAAGAAAAGAATTACACTTTCTTCTGGTAGGGTCTACGCACAACCTAGACTGTGTGGAGTCGGCTTTGCTGTGCACAATAGACTTATGAAAGCTATTCATACACCTGTAGCTGCATCAGATCGAGTAATATCCCTACGGCTCAATATAAAAGGTGGACTTCTAAACATCATATGTGTGTAAAACCAACCCCAACAGCGTCTGCAGAAGATAAAGACAAGTTTTATGACTCATTACAGAATGTCATTAACTTATTTCCAGTAGATGAGCAACTGTATATAATGGGTAACTTAAATACACATATAGGATCTGATCACCAGTCATGGCCAGTATGCCTAGGTCATCATGGCATTGGAAATATCAACGATAATGGTCAAAGACTGCTTGAATTCTGCTCTCAAAACAACATGTGTGTAACCAATATGTATTTTGCTGTCCGACACAGGCACAGAGTGTCGTGGTGCCACTGGCATCAGCTTGATTTTGTACTCACACGCAGACAACACCTCAACACAGTGAAAATCACAAGCACTTTCCACAGCACAGACTGTGATACAGATCATGCACTAGTTATCAGCAAAGTCAAAACACTTCTAAGAAAACCCATTCAACAAGACGACACCCAAACCCAAAGTCAGCGTCACTAAAATGGGGATGACAGAGAATAGGGAGACTTTCAGAAAGGCGTTTACTGCTCTGTGTGAGAATGAAATGGGAGAATGTAGCGCAGACGAAAAGTGGAACATTCTAAAATCTAACATATATGACTGGGCCAATGATTCCTTTGGCACCAAGAAATTCTCTAACAAAGACTGGGTCGAACAAAATGAAACAACACTCAGCCCCTACTTGAGGAAAGAAAAGAGCCTAATAAATTACAAAAAGAAACCCCCGCAAAGTTCAAAAGGGCCGTCTTCAGCACACAAAATCAATATTGCAACGAGAGTCCAGGAGGTATGCAAATGAATACTGGTCAAATCTATGTTATTCGATACAAAATGCTGCAGATATGGGCAACACCAAGGAAATGTACGAAAATATCAGAGTAGCTTTGGGACCAAACATAACAACAATTGCCTCGCTAAGATCGGAAACAGGTGAGCCAATAATAGATATAACCAAACAGCTTGAAAGATGGGTGGAACAATATTCAAATCTTTACTCTGTGGAGAAACCAGCACACCCAGTCCTCGATCAGATCATACCGAAACATCATGAACTAATCGAACTGGATACCGAACCCACAGAGTTGGAACTTTCCGAAGCAATCAACAAACTTTCAAATGGCAAGGCATCAGGACTGACAACATTCCCTGCAGAAATCCTCAAATATAATAGGGATGTCCTACTGCCCGAAATACATTGTACGAAAGACAATTTCTGCAGACAAGATGTAGTAATGCAGGGAAAATTTCCCCTAATATTAATCTTATTCTATGATAGTTTGTTTTTTATTACCATTATTTTCTATAATTTTATACTATTTTTATATCAAATTGGGGATTCAATCGATAATTAAACGGACTATTTAATCCAGAGTTCTCGTTTATATGGGTACTAGTTTGACAGCGTAAGAATGAATAGGAATCTTCCGGCTGAATGAAAATGACATAATTGTTTTGGCAATTATCATTGCAATAGCAATCAAAGGTCGCAATGTTACATCTTAGACATCTTCTAAACTGGCTTCAAGTAGTGCCAGCACAATGCGTGAAGCATTAGAGAAAATGCTGTTTGTCTTTATACTTTTTTTAATAAGGATATATTATATATACTAATATGATTGTTATTTTATTCTAATATAATATTTATATTTTAGTGTTATATATTCAACTTTCAACGCTAATCAGTGCCAAGTTAAAAGTAATAATTAAGAAAAATTAATTTCTTAAATAATAAGTACACGTTAACTATTTTGATTTGGTGGGCTGGTTCTCACTGGCCCTTAATGACCAGGGCGTATACTAATTAGGGAGGGAAAAATGCTGAATTTCAGAATTCAGACTGTGTGTGATATTTTAGCGTTATATATCAACTTTCAAAGCTAATCAGTATCTCGTTGAAAGTAATAATTATGAAGAAATAATGTAAAAAATAACAAGTACACTTTACTAAATATTTTGGTGGGACCAGGCCACTGGCCCTTAATGACGAGTCGCCTCTGATATATATATATATATATATATATATATATATATATATATATATATGAAGTGTTTATTATACAGAAGTCGTATGTCTAATATATACTATCTTTTCCTATTTAGTTCTACATTCTCATTGCACTGACATTCTTGCCAATTTCAATGTCTTTTGTAGTATTGCTATTATCATTTGAGTCATTCCCTCCTTCATCACTGCAATGTTCTTGTGTAGAGTTTTAACTCACATTATCAGCTTTCGATTGGGTCAGCGTTTCTCATGTATTTATCTACAGATGTCCAAGCATATTTCCAATTTTTATAATGTGGGCATTTTAGTGCATTACAAAACTTCTAACATGCATAATAATAATATTAATTCCTCTCGTACCGTTATACGTTACATAGGGCCTGCAAGTAATTTCTCCATACCGCTCTATCCTGGGCAACTCGCTCAATCTCCTCCCTGGAACTGAGACCGAATGCGACACAATGAGACAGCTTGAAGAGTCCTAGTCTAACTGGATTGTGAACTTCTAAAATAGTTATGTGAAAACTAGATATACACTAGATATTTCAGTTCTTCTTCTTCTTTGCGTTCGTTCTTTACGACCAATTTTAATCACTTTTTGTGATATGTTTGATCTTTGCCAAGAACGTGTATACGTTGCACATTGGTTTGGTAGGCCCTAAACGCATAGACTTCTACCGTTTAGGACATGTGCATCCGATTTCAGCCAAACCTCCTTAGTCGCCTCTTACGACATGCATGGCAGGTAACAGTGGTTCTATTCTTTACCCCAAATTTGGGCCCCAGTAACCACTCGGGCGGATATTTCAGTTGACCAACACAAGAGAGCACACAGGAATAAATGTCGTACCGCTTTTTAGGGCGGTCTAGGACTGTTGAGGCGAGGGCCCGGGAAATTAATGACCGCATGAATAGTGCAGCAGTCGTCGCGAAGCTGTTCAGGTTAGGATTTTTTATTTATGCCCAACAACATAACAAAAATATCCGAAAGACAAAGTGTACAGGCGAATATAAATATTTTTCCAGAGATCACTGATCTCAGTGTAGGTGAGATCAAGTTCCAAGTCCTATCGAGACAGACGATAAAACATAGGTCCTGTGTTAAATTTGGGCGTAAAGAACCCCTTTGGGGGCGTCTGTGGCTAAGGGGAAAAGTGACTCGGTCTATTAATCCCGACGTTCTGAGTTCGAATCAAGCTGCGGAAAGTATGGTTGAAAACTGTTTCGCGTGGATTTTTACAAAAGGACGATAGCACCACACGTTCAGAAAGCAATGGCAAACTACTGAACGTAATAATGCCTGAAAAATCACAAACAGCGTTAAAAAAGCTGGGGTTGATTCGCAAAGTCTTGTAAGGGACACAAATTAACTAACTTTAAAGAACCTTTGGCAGTTCAAATTGAGAAGAGCATGCTGGAAACCAGCTGCGAGGGTAAATTCATGAGAAAATATTACAAATAAAATGACTACAAAATATCTTACCATCTTCAAAATTACAGGGACATCGCCGGTGCTCAGAACGTGCACTGTAGCTGAGATCTGTCTTTTAAGAAAGGGGATTGGATCACACATGGATACTCATCGAAGTGCAATGTTGATGGTCCTATCAATCAATCAATCACCATCCAGTGTGTATTCCTCCACCTTAACCCTCGATTTACTATTGTTGGATCTTATTGTTCTGTGTGCAAGCTTCGACTTACTATTGTTGGATCTTGTTGCTCTGTGCAGCTTAACATTCGACTTACTATTGTTGGAACTTGTTGTTCTGTGCAGCTTAACCTTCGACTTACTATTGTTGATCCAGAAGGGCAGGTTTCGGTATGAGTGGATGTCGTCTATAGAAGTTTCTAACCCCCAGCGGCTTACGTGGATATACTGTCCTGGGCATGCGGGTGTTTACGGTAATGAGAGGCGGACATGATTGCATCAACAGCATCGATTGTTGGGGATTTGAAGATGGATAAGGGGATATTCTTCGGTCTCTTCGCGACTCTGTTGGATGAGGACACTAAAATCCATGTTGAATCGATCAAGCGATTTAAGCAGTTTGGAGTTACCCGTTGTTCAAGTCGAACTGGATGCCTGAGAGGCAGAGTGAGAGGTGTGTTTAATCAGCGAGTCACAGGAACCATCAGTATGCATACTCTTCGATATCTGTTGGGGAGACTGAGCACCTATGGTCTGCCCGGAGTGCAATGACGTCAGTTTAGTAACCAATAACCAATAACCAATTACTATTGTTGGATCTTGTTGCTCTGTGCAGCTTAACCTTCGACTTACTATTGTTGGATCTTATTGTTCTGTGCAGCTTAACCTTCGACTTACTATTGTTGGAACTTGTTACTCTGTGCAGCTTATCCTTCGACTTACTATTGTTGGAACTTGTTGCTCTGTGCAGCTTCTATTGAGTGTGATGTGGACAGAAGTAAAGCCGGCTAACTCAACACACAACATACAACAACTCCAGACATACACACACAATGACTAATATTACTCCCACAACACAGACACTTAATATGGACATGCAATACATTTTTATTAAGACAACAAATATTTTGTTAAAAGCTCCAATAAACAACACCAAAACCTAACCCCCCAAATCTCACAAAAACATCTCCCCCAAACACATCTCCACCCCCTTTTCCACACCCACATCTCCCCACCACCTCACAGAAAAACATCAAACAAAATCTCACACCAACACATTCACCCCAACACATTCACACCAACACACTCACCCCCAAATTCACAGCAAACATCTCCCCCCACCATCTCACCCAACACATCTCCAAAAAATTAAATCATTCTTCATGTCATAAATAAAATATTATATATATATCCCAAGTATCATAAAGAAGTTTAAAAAGACCCTCAGAATGAAACACTAAATCTTCCTAAAAACGGATGAAAAAGCTGCGGGGAAAAACACTACCATACAGAAAATTAACTACTTTACAACAGGAGATGTCACAACTACCATACAGAATAGATATAACGTTACATGTACAACTACGGGAGATGCCCGACTACCATACAGAATAGATATAACGTTAATTCAACTACAGGAGATGTACAAACTAATACAGAATAGATATAACTTACATGTAACTCGGGAGATGTAAAACTACCATACAGAATAGATATAACGATGTACGACTACCATAATTGATTAACGTTACATATCAACACGGGAGATTCCGACTACCATACAGAATAGTTTAAAACGTTACGTACCACAGGGTTTCACGACCCCCAACAGAAAGAATCTCATGCAATACGGAGATGTAACGACTACCATAAGAATGATATAACGTTCATGACAACTACAGGAATCCCCTCCAAAAAGAATAGATTAACGTTCCCGTCAATAAAAGATGCACCTCCATACAGAATAGATATAACTTTAAATGTACAACTACAGAGTTTTATTCCAACAGAATAGATAAACGTTACATGTACAACTGGAGATGTAGATCCATAAGAATAGATAAAACTTCTTTCAACTACAGAGATGTACACGACTACCATACAAATAGATATAACGTTACAAAACACAGGAGTTTTCCCTACCAAAAGAATAAAAAGTTACATGTCAACTACGGGAGATGTGACTACCATAAGAAGATATAACGTTACATGTACAACTCAGGGATGCCGACTCCCTTTAAAGAATAGAATAAGCACATGCAACGGAGATGTCCGACTACCATACAGAATGAATAATTTACATTACAATACGGGAGTGAAAAAATACCATACAGAATAGAAACCAAATTACAACTCAGAATGTCCGACTCCATGGAATAGATATAACTTACTTAAACTACAGGAGCCCAAACTACCATACAGAATAGATAAAACCCTCATGCCTACAGGAGATGTACACAACTACCATACAGAATAGATATAACTTTAAATGTACAACTAAAATGTACACAACTACCATACAGAATAGATTAACTTACATGTACAACTGGGGATTAGGCTCCCGAATAGAATAACTTACAGTACAACACAGGAGATGTACAAAACTACCATACAGACAGAATAGATATAACGTACATGTTAAGGAAGTCACAACTACCTAGATAGATGTAAGCTACCGTATCGGGGTTGGTAAGAGAAGCGGACATGATTGCATCAGACAACATCGATTGTTGGGGATTTGAAGATGGATAAGAGGATATTCTTCGTCTCTGTCACTCTGTTGGATGTGGACACTAAGAATCCATGTTGAATCAATCAAGCGATTTAACAGTTTAAAGTTACCCGTTGTTCAAGTCGAACTGGATGCCTGAGAGGCAGAGTGAGAGGTAGTGTTTAATCAGGAGTCACAGAACCATCAGTATGCATACTCTTCGATACTGTGGGGAGACTGAGCACCATCAGTAGTCTGCCCGGAGTGCAATGACGTCAGTTTAGTAACCAATAACCAATAACCAATTACATTATTGGATCTTGTTGACTCTGTGCAGCTTAACCTTCGACTTACTATGGTTGGATCTTAGTTGTTCTGTCAGCTTAATGTCACTTACAAATGTTAACGTTACATGTCACTACCTTCGACTTACTATGATTAACGTTCTACTGTCACTTCATGAGTTATGTGGACAGACTAATACGGCTAATAAAAAACGTTACATTACAACTACAGAATGACACACTACATAAGAATAATATACTCTCAGCAACTACAGATTCACATAATACAGATGAATAACGTACATTACAACTTAATTACAACACACAAATATTACGTTATGACAAGCTCAGGAATACACACACCATACAATATTACTCGCACCAACACAGATCTCACTAACACATCAGACAAATACATTCACACCTTACATTACAACACAATTACACAACACCTACAGCAATACATATCACACCACTACAATCTCACCAGCACATCTCACACAAACCATTCACATCATATCTCATGTCATACAATTACACAACTATATAATATATATATACAGTTAACATTACAAGAAGATTACAGCTACCATGCAGAATGATATGAAACATGTAAATCTTGCGCTACTAGCAAGAAACGTATGTACAACTCAGAGATGTCACACTACCATACAGAATAGATATAACGCTACATGTACAACTACAGGAGATGTACACAACTACCATACAGAATAGATATAACGTTACATGTACAACTACAGGAGATGTACACGACTACCATACAGAATAGATATAACGTTACATGTACAACTACAGGAGATGTACACAACTACCATACAGAATAGATATAACGTTACATGTACAACTACAGGAGATGTACACACCTACCATACAGAATAGATATAACGTTACATGACAACTACAGAGTACACGACTACCATACAGAATAGATATAACGTTACATGTACAACTACAGGAGATGTACACGACTACCATACAGAATAGATATAACGTTACATGTACAACTCAGGAGATGTACTAGACTACCATACAGAATAGATATAACGCTACATGTACAACTACAGGAGATGTACACGACTACCATACAGAATAGATATAACGTTACATGTACAACTACAGGAGATGTACACAACTACCATACAGAATAGATATAACGTTACATGTACAACTACAGGAGATGTACACGACTACCATACAGAATAGATTTAACGTTACATGTACAACTACAGGAGATGTACACGACTACCATACAGAATAGATATAACGTTACATGTACAACTACAGGAGATGTACACGACTACCATACAGAATAGATATAACGTTACATGTACAACTAACGGAGATGTACACAACTACCATACAGAATAGATATAACGTTACATGTACAACTACAGGAGATGTACACACCTACCATACAGAATAGATATAACGTTACATGTACAACTACAGGAGATGTACACACCTACCATACAGAATAGATATAACGTTACATGTACAACTACAGGAGATGTACACAACTACCATACAGAATAGATATAACGTTACATGTACAACTACAGGAGATGTACAGAACTACCATACAGAATAGATATAACGCTACGTACAACTACAGGAGATGTACACGACTACCATACAGAATAGATATAACGTTACATGTACAACTACAGGAGATGTACACGACTACCATACAGAATAGATATAACGTTACATGTACAACTACAGGAGATGTACACAACTACCATACAGAATAGATATAACGTTACATGTACAACTACAGGAGATGTACACGACTACCATACAGAATAGATATAACGTTACATGTACAACTACAGGAGATGTACACGACTACCATACAGAATAGATATAACGTTACATGTACAACTACAGGAGATGTACACGACTACCATACAGAATAGATATAACGTTACATGTACAACTACAGGAGATGTACACAACTACCATACAGAATAGATATAACGCTACATGTACAACTACAGGAGATGTGCGACTACCATACAGAATAGATATAACGTTACAGTACAACTACAGGAGATGTACACAGACTACCATACAGAATAGATATAACGTTACATGTACAACTACAGGAGATGTACACAACTACCATACAGAATAGATATAACGTTACATGTACAACTACAGGAGATGTACACAACTACCATACAGAATAGATATAACGTTACATGTACAACTACAGGAGATGTACACAACTACCATACAGAATAGATATAACGTTACATGTACAACTACAGGAGATGTACACAACTACCATACAGAATAGATATAACGTTACATGTACAACTACAGGAGATGTACACGACTACCATACAGAATAGATATAACGTTACATGTACAACTACAGGAGATGTACACACCTACCATACAGAATAGATATAACGTTACATGTACAACTACAGGAGATGTACACAACTACCATACAGAATAGATATAACGTTACATGTACAACTACAGGAGATGTACACGACTACCATACAGAATAGATATAACGCTACATGTACAACTACAGGAGATGTACACGACTACCATACAGAATAGATATAACGTTACATGTACAACTACAGGAGATGTACACGACTACCATACAGAATAGATATAACGTTACATGTACAACTACAGGAGATGTACACACTACCTACAGAATAGATATAACGTACATGTACAACTACAGGAGATGTACACGACTACCATACAGAATAGATATAACGTTACATGTACAACTACAGGAGATGTACACAACTACCATACAGAATAGATATAACGTTACATGTACAACTACAGGAGATGTACACACCTACCATACAGAATAGATATAACGCTACATGTACAACTACAGGAGATGTACACGACTACCATACAGAATAGATATAACGTTACATGTACAACTACAGGAGATGTACGATTACCATACAGAATAGATATAACGTTACATGTACAACTACAGGAGATGTACACGACTACCATACAGAATAGATATAACGTTACATGTACAACTACAGGAGATGTACACGACTACCATACAGAATAGATATAACGTTACATGTACAACTACAGGAGATGTACAGAACTACCATACAGAATAGATATAACGTTACATGTACAACTACAGGAGATGTACAGAACTACCATACAGAATAGATATATCGTACATGTACAACTACAGGAGATGTACACAACTACCATACAGAATAGATATAACGTTACATGTACAACTACAGGAGATGTACACGACTACCATACAGAATAGATATAACGTTACAAGTACAACTACAGGAGATGTACACGACTACCATACAGAATAGATATAACGTTACATGTACAACTACAGGAGATGTACACAACTACCATACAGAATAGATATAACGTTACATGTACAACTACAGGAGATGTACACAACTACCATACAGAATAGATATAACGTTACATGTACAACTACAGGAGATGTACACAACTACCATACAGAATAGATATAACGTTACATGTACAACTACAGGAGATGTACACAACTACCATACAGAATAGATATAACGTTACATGTACAACTACAGGAGATGTACACGACTACCATACAGAATAGATATAACGTTACATGTACAACTACAGGAGATGTACACGACTACCATACAGAATAGATATAACGTTACATGTACAACTACAGGAGATGTACACAACTACCATACAGAATAGATATAACGTTACATGTACAACTACAGGAGATGTACACAACTACCATACAGAATAGATATAACGTTACATGTACAACTACAGGAGATGTACACAACTACCATACAGAATAGATATAACGTTACATGTACAACTACAGGAGATGTACACAACTACCATACAGAATAGATATAACGTTACATGTACAACTACAGGAGATGTACACACCTACCATACAGAATAGATATAACGTTACATGTACAACTACAGGAGATGTACACACCTACCATACAGAATAGATATAACGTTACATGTACAACTACAGGAGATGTACACAACTACCATACAGAATAGATATAACGTTACATGTACAACTACAGGAGATGTACACAACTACCATACAGAATAGATATAACGCTACATGTACAACTACAGGAGATGTACACAACTACCATACAGAATAGATATAACGTTACATGTACAACTACAGGAGATGTACACGACTACCATACAGAATAGATATAACGTTACATGTACAACTACAGGAGATGTACACGACTACCATACAGAATAGATATAACGTTACATGTACAACTACAGGAGATGTACACAACTACCATACAGAATAGATATAACGTTACATGTACAACTACAGGAGATGTACACGACTACCATACAGAATAGATATAACGTTACATGTACAACTACAGGAGATGTACACACCTACCATACAGAATAGATATAACTTCATGTACAACTACAGGAGATGTACACAACTACCATACAGAATAGATATAACGTTACATGTACAACTACAGGAGATGTACACAACTACCATACAGAATAGATATAACGTTACATGTACAACTACAGGAGATGTACACACTCTCCATACAGAATAGATATAACGTTACATGTACAACTACAGGAGATGTACACAACTACCATACAGAATAGATATAACGTTACATGTACAACTACAGGAGATGTACACAACTACCATACAGAATAGATATAACGTTACATGTACAACTACAGGAGATGTACACACCTACCATACAGAATAGATATAACGTTACATGTACAACTACAGGAGATGTACACAACTACCATACAGAATAGATATAACGTTACATGTACAACTACAGGAGATGTACACGACTACCATACAGAATAGATATAACGTTACATGTACAACTACAGGAGATGTACACACCTACCATACAGAATAGATATAACGTTACATGTACAACTACAGGAGATGTACACAACTACCATATAGAATAGATATAACGTTACATGTACAACTACAGGAGATGTACACAACTACCATACAGAATAGATATAACGCTACATGTACAACTACAGGAGATGTACACGACTACCATACAGAATAGATATAACGTTACATGTACAACTACAGGAGATGTACACACCTACCATACAGAATAGATATAACGTTACATGTACAACTACAGGAGATGTACACAACTACCATACAGAATAGATATAACGCTAATGCAAATATAGAATTAATTGACGACCAATAGCAGAATAGCAACAATCCCTTCAATAAACATCAGGAATGTAACCACTCAACAGAATAGTTTAAAACCCTCCCTTAAACAAGGAGATTACCCTCCATAAGAATAGATATAACCTACATGTACAACTACAGGAGATGTCGACTACCATACAGAATAGATATAACGTTCTTTTCAACTACAGGAGATGGACTACCATACAGAATAGATAAACCTACGCAACACGGGAGTTACACCATACAGAATAAAAAACCCCACTTCCCTGGAGATGTACACAACTACCATACAGAATAGATATAACGCTAATGCAAATATAGAATTAATTGAAAATGGCAAATGCAAAAACAACCCCTTCAATAAACATCAAAAAATATACCATAATGGCAGGAAGGCCAGACAATCATGGATGACTGATGAAATCCTACAGTTGATGGATGAAAGACGAAAGAACAAACAACATCCAAATGAATATGCTGGCATCAACAGGTCAATAAAATTAAAATGTCTATTGTCTATTCTCAGGTGGAAGATGTAGTTGGCTGTCCACTCTTGCCGTTAAGCGTAGGGATGGGAGCTTTAATTTGCGTTTTAGGGCTAGATGAGTTGCCCTTGTTGTGTTGTATCCGTGTTTATGTCGTGTGGTCTTGATATTGTCTATCCATCTTTTTCTTGATCTTCCCTTAGCTCTAGTACCCGATCTCGTTTTATTGTATGCTGTTATTTATGGTTGGTTGTATTTCATTCACATTAAATCTCCAAACCACTGCATTTGTTGTATTTCGATGTATTCGGTGTATGAGGTTATGCCCACTCTGCTTCTGATGTCCTCATTTCGTAGTCTGTCTTTTCCTGGTGACTCCCACTGCCTTCCTCAAGCATTTCATTACACACATGGTGAGCTTTCTGTGATGTGTTGCTGTAAGAGACCAAGTTTGACACTGGTAACAAAGTGTTGGTAGAAAAATACTTTTTATCATCTGTCTTTTCACTTCCATCTTGATCTTTGGGTGTTGTAGTAATGGTGCCAGCTGGTAGGTCACTGCATTTGCTTTTTGACACTTTGTATCTATTTCTCTATCTAGTTTTCCGTCCTCTGTAAAAATACTGCCTAAATATTTGAATTCAGAAACTTGCTTTACTCTAGTGTTATCTATTTGTATGTTTGCTTGGCTTGGTGTTCTGCTAAATTAAAATGTAAGGAAGCAAAAGAGAAATGTCTACATGATAAATGCTGCCAGCTAGAATCAGAAAGTAACATTAACTCCAAATCGCTCTATGCAAATATAGAAACTTTAACTGGCAAGCGGTAATGTGCAGTTACGGGATATTTAAAAATGCAAAGAAGGTGATATTTTGATGGATACAGACGGGACTCGATTTCCGGTCGCCAACATGTCGGGTGAAAATTCCTAACGGATAAACTGTGCGCGATTTCTTGTGATTGCGGTGTGATTTACGCGGTTTCTGGCTACTATAAGCGGATAAAACGTGTTGATTAGTGTCCGTGTATGTGTATGTATGGTCAGAGCAAACGCCTGACCGTACATTGTGGCCCTGAGCGTGCCGGCGCCGTATCGGAGAATAGCGTAACCTATTATCGATAGGTAGCGCACCGCGTGGCGATGGACTAAGTGCGAGTCCAACCTGCTGCCTTGTAGGTTAATAAATTAAGGCTAAAGGTGGGCAGCCTGACAAACGCCGCTGAAGACGGTGCACAATGTGCAGCGCAATTCGTTTTACGACGACATCGACTGGTATACAAAAAGAGTAGTGGTCAGCCGGAGTCTCGACAGACGGCAGGAGTGATCGATCCACGCCGCCGAGCCAGGGACAGTTAGCAGGGACACACACTGGTGAAGCAAATCATAGAACATTCAACATTATGCAGTGGAATGCAGAGGGAGTACTAAAGAAGGTCCCATTAACAAAATATCTACAACAGGAGCAGATAGACATAGCATGCATACAAGAGACGCACCTAAACTCTAGCCACAGATTTTCCATTAGAGGATATCAGACCTTCCGATTAGACAGGGAAGGACGCAAAGGTGGAGTCCTGATCCTCGCCCGAAATGAGATTGCATGTAAAGAAATAACAGTATGTGCTAGTAGACAGTCAGAAATTGTAGGGATAGACGCAACAACCCCAATTGGGAGCACCCGGATCTATAACATCTACTGCCCTCCAAACAGACTTAGTACTGGAGAACATGAACATAATACCAACAAACTGCATAGTAGTAGGAGACTTTAATAGTCACTCCAAGCGGTGTGGCTACCAGGATACAAATAACAGAGGTGATGAGGTGGAGGACTGGGAGATAGACAGCAACCTACACTTAATCAACAATGCTGAGGATAAACCTAGTTACTACTCCAGAACCTGGAAAACCACCTCCACACACCTGGCCTTTAGCACAGGTGACATCCACCACAAAATTGACAGAATGGTGCTGGACCAACTCACAGGAAGTGATCACAGACCGGTAAAGCTGGCCGTAAATGTTGCATACTCCCACAGCAACCAAAGCTGCTACCAAGATGGAACTACAAACGAGCAGACTGGGGAAAATTTGCACTCCTGACAGACCTATACTGTGGACCCCTAAACATACGCAAGAGTATGCTAAAAGCTGGGGTTGCAGACTTTAACAAAGCCCCCCAAAAAGCAGCCACTGAGTCCATCCCTCGAGGTGCGAGACCAAACTACAGCCCATTCTGGACGGACGAATTAGAACAACTAGAAGTAGAACTAACGAAAGCAAGAGACATTGCAGAAATAGAAAGAACAACAGAAGCAAACATTAAACTTAAAGCCACCTCGGCAAGATACAAACGAACACTAAACGAAAATGCTAGAAACAGCTGGATAGAAAAACACAAAGCCTTAACCTAGACAGAGATGGAAATAAGCTGTGAGAACTAGCCAGGGCACTAAACCAAGAAAATAAATACAAGCACACAATCACCATCAAACAGAATGATGAACAGCTAAGCGGAAACAAGCTGCCAATATCATTAGTGAGCACTTTACACAAGTAAATCATATAGATGTTCCTGAAGAAAGGAAGGAAACCATAAAAGAAGAATTAATGGCTCGACCTCATTCAAGGTCCCGGAGAGCACATGACAACTAAATTCACAATACATGAATTAGAAAAAGCATTACGCTCTCTAAAGAAAAGAAAATCACCATGCAATGATGGGATAACTAACGAAATGATAATAGAAATGGGACGACAAGCGAAAAAGAAGCTACTAGAAATATTTAACTGTAGCTGGAAAAGTGGCGTTATACCCAAAGAATGGAAGGAAGCTATACTGATAACGATAAAAAGACGGGAAGGATCCCACAGACCTAGCAGTTATAGACCAATTAGTCTACTGAGCTGCGTAGGAAAATTGCTAGAGCGCATGATCAACACCAGACTAATGTGGCATTTGGAAGAAAAGGGCTTATCTCCCCCAACAAGCAGGCTTCAAAACACAGATCTACAGAAGATCAAGTGACATACATCGCCAAGGAGATAGAGGATGCTTTTCAAGAGGGAAAACAAACGCTAGCAGTATGGGTAGATCTGGAGAAGGCTTTTGATAAAGTGTGGAAGGCTGGCCTAAAAGTGAAGTTGCGAAGAAACCTAGTAGCAGGACGAATGTACAAATGGATATCACAGTATCTAGAAAAAGAACTGCTAAAGTGCAAGTGCAAGAGTTCACCAGCAGGAAAACAACACTAGAACAAGGAGTTCCTCAGGGTGGAGTACTGTCGCCAACACTGTTCCTCATATACATCAGTGACATAACCGAGAACATACCCAGAAGGATCCACCACGCCTTGTATGCGGATGACCTGGCCCTGTGGACATCAGAGAAGCGCATTACCGCTGCAACAAGCAGAATACAACAGGCCCTCACATCCCTAGACCAATGGTCTAATACATGGCTGATCAAAGCCAATGAAAAGAAAACGACATATACGATTTTCTCCTTATCAACAAAGCCCCAAAGTCCAAAGCTCCTACTAAATAACCATATATTGCTCCCAGAGAAAAACCCCACATACCTTGGAATCACCTTCGACCAGCGCATGACATGGCATGCTCAGATTGAAAAAAACAAAATCCGAGCAAAATCCAGGATGGCAATCATGAAAAAACTAGCTGGCACAACCTTGGGGGCAGATAACAATGTTTTAAAGAAGCTTTATATGGGATATGTTGCCCGACACTGGACTATGGAATCTCTGCATGGGCAACTGTAGCCCAATCCAACTTCAATAAAATCAACCGTGTTCAGAACCGAGCATGAGAGTATTACAGGGGGAAAGAGATCTACTCCAATACAGGAAATGGGAAGACCACCGGCCTACAACCAATGGAGGATATAAGAGACAGCAGAGCACAAAAACAAGCAGAAAAGTTCAAGAGACTAGAAGATCACCCAATGTACCACAGAATGAATGGGCTAGGAAGGGGCAGACTAAACGAACCAACTTTGCAGCGACAACCAAGATGATGATGAGCAAACAACCATCATGTGCTGAAGTTACCCCCAAACCACTAAAATACACCAACACAAGACAGATATGGAAAGATACAAAATTCCCAGAGCTGAATGAGAACATCACAGGGATAGTAGGAAAAACCAACAAACAAGTGAAGAAAGAAAACTCCTGGCCACAGAGTACCTAAAGGAACACTTTCCTAACAGCAGGTGGACCCATGTATACACAGATGGGTCTGCAGCAAATGCAACTGAAAATGGAGGAGGAGGAGCCCTCATAGTGCTCAGTGACATGAAACTCAGGAAGCTAAAATTAGCGACAGGAAGGTTCTCCAGCAATTACAGAGGCAGAGGCCCTAAAAGCGGCAGCAGAAGCCATAGTGTCAGAGGAACATGTAAATGAAAACCTGGTATTTCTTACTGATGCCCTGTCAGTAATTACTGCTCTAAAAATGAAGACGATAACAACTTGAAGGAACTGCAAGCATCACTACACCAAGTATGCAACATCTTCTCTAGAGTGGTAATACAGTGGATACCATCTCACTGTGGAATACCTGGCAACGAGACTGCAGACATATTGGCAAAAGCAGGAAGCAGGCTACACAGGCAGACACCAGTATGACATGAGGAAGCAAAAGTACGGATACAAATGGCCTACAAGAACAAATGGCTGAGAGATCACCCAGGGCATGAAAGGACGATGCTTACCACCAACTAAGTAGAGAGGAACAGGTTGTCATTTTTGTCTCTGAACAGGGCACAATAGACTGAGGTACCATCTGTTTAACAAGTATAAAATAGGCCCATCTGACATATGTACATGTGGCACCAGCAAGATGACAGAGACACACATACTGCAAGAATGTCCAACGTACATGGAACAGAGAAAAAACACATGGCCAATCCCATATCAGTCCAAGACAAGCTATACGGAGATGTACATGGACTCGGTTGACCACTAACTACTTTAAAAGTATACAAATCGATGTCTGAAAACGTTGGAAGAAGAAGAAGAAGAAGATGGATACAGACATGAAGTTAAAGAGATGGACAGAATACATCACCCAACTTATAATGACAACAGACCTGGAATGAATATAACAAGCAACAATGAAGGCCCATCAATATTTCCATCAGAAGTGTGTAATGCTATTAATCACATGAAAACAGGTAAAACATCAGTACCCGACAATATAAACCTTGTCGGATCTTTCTTCAGAGGGAGAAGATGCTGGATCGCCTGACACCATGTTTCAACACTGGATCAACGTCAGAACTGATTACATGCACCAAGCAGAGAGGGTTGTGGAGAGACATGATCGTCACGCGGCAGGCATGACACTGAGATGAGATATATATATATATATTATATGCCCAGATAATAATAGAAATTGTAACAAACAGAGAAGGAAGACACAAGCTATGCAAGTTGATATGTTCAATTTTTGAATGCAACTTTTTTCTTGTAATAAAAGTTTAAATTAAAATTATTCAATCAAGAGTGAATGCAAGTAGAATGGATGTAGACAAAGCAAATCTAAGACTAAACTTTGAACTGTACAGAAGGATTCACTAAAACTAAACATTGTTCTGTACAGAAGGATTCACTAAGACTAAACATTGGACTGTACAGAAGGATTCACTAAGACTAAAAATTGGACTGTACAGAAGGATTCACCAAGACTAAACATTGGACTGTACAGAACAGAAGGATTCAACAGGA
>JADZMA010001089.1:0-25455 GCA_020796225.1 Arion vulgaris
CGGAAAAGTTGTCTTTGTGCAATACTCTCGACAGGTGCTTGCCATTTCTGCGAGGAAGGGACCGAACCATATAGAGTAAAACCCTGTGCAATAAGTCAATCCTACAAGCTTAACCTTTAAAGTTCTCATGTTCTTTATTTATTGTTTCTGTGCCACTGTCTATCCGTATTTTTCTGGGTCTCCCTCTGGCTTTGTAGTATTGTCATGTAGTAAGCTTGTGATGTGCTTTTACACTTTAGGGCTGTTAGGAATTGATTGTTGTATTCTATATGTAGTATTCTGTGAAAGAAGTGAAATTCTTCACTTCTGTTGTATCCTTTACTTGATAAAGGCCTTTTGGTCAAAACGTTGCTGTGTATTGCTTTTGTAAAACTACAGTACTTTGTTTTTCGATGTTCGCCATTCTTCTTCTTCTTTTTGTCACCTGCTACGGTTGTTGCCCAGTGTAGTGTTTTCTGTTTTTTTGTCTTAGCTGTTCTGGTGAGCTTGTGTGATTATTTTTGCTCTTACACAGGATTCTGCTCGCCATCTAACCATCTTTTCCGTGGTCTTCCTCTTGCCTTCTTTCCCGATGTTCTGTTGTAGACTCTGTATACTGTGGAGTTTGGATGCATTCTTATTAAGTAGCCAAACCACTTCATTCTTTGTTTCTCTATGTAATTCAAGCACGGTTTTTGTGCAACTTTCTTATGCTGATGTTAGTATTCTGTCTTTTTGTACTGTTGGTAACTTTTATGAGCAACGCATTTCAAATGTAGTTATTTTCACCATTGAAATAAATAATAAATTAGTTAAATGTACAAAAGTTAATATTGTCTTTTATGGTTTAAAGTTAATTCCTGAGACCCGATCATATTGAGAGGATCACCATTAAGAAGTGAACACATTTACATATCTGGGAGGTGTTATCAGCATTCAAGGTGGCTCAGATGAAGATGTTGGGTTAGAATACAAAGGTAAAGATCAGCCTTTGCCATTCTGAAGAACATATGGAGTTCAGGAATGATCAGGAATAAAACTAAGATAATGATATTTAACTAAAATGTCAAGGCTGTCCATCTATATGAGAACAACTAAGGGAACACAAAGTTGCAGACATTCATCAATAGATGTTTGCTGGATACTCCATCTGGATGGTATGACAAGACTACAAACAGGGAACTCTGGGATAGAACAGGACAACGACAGGTGGAACAAAGAAAAAGGCAGAAGGTGGCGATGGATAGGACACACTGAGAAACCCTAACAGCATCCAAGACAAGCTCTCCGATGGAACCCCAGGGCAATAGAGGTGAGGAAGCAGGAACACCTGGGACGGGAGTTGGAGACAGAATGCAGAAAATGTGGAGAGATCTGGAAAGGATGCCTTGGATAGCGGGCTTAGAAGGCCTTGTTTTGGGACCTATGCTTCCCTAGGGCGAAAGGGTGAAAAGAGAGATGGTTTAAGATGATTTCTACTTGGGGACCATTGTAGGTGCTGCAGAATTCATGTACATCCTCTTAAAAGAGATCCAGAGCACATGTTATTCAGTGAAGTTAATTATAATCAATCAATCAATCAATCAATCATTCAATCAAGACAATTCACAAATGCACAGGTTATTGCTAACTTCAAATAAAAATGCTGATGTGCCTTAGATGTAACAGATGATGATGTCTCACCTGAAGCTCTATGACACCTAAAGACAGTTCTCATTTGACCTGCAGAAGAGCTTCAAACCATCTTCACCTGCAAGTAAATATGTGTTAGAGAGAGAATAAGTACTAGTAAACATAGCATTATCATTGCTCAAATCACCGCTCATGGTGCAGGGGGCTGAAAGGAGAAAGAATTTTAGCTACTGCCTACAAGTGAAGGTAGACACACCAACAGCCCATATCAAATTATAAGACGAAGAGTGGAAATATTAGCTCATGTTCTTAGATCAGGCGAAAGAATAAATTGACAAGTCTATGTGGTCACCAGTTGGAGAAAGCGTGGAAGACCAAGACCACTCTTGAAAGAACAATCCAACAGAAGTAAACTGATAGGATGTAAAACCACTTCATTTTACTGGGGCAGTTGTTGTATCTGACTCTCAGTCGATGCTCACAAGATCCAGAAGGCAGGTTTCGTATGAGTGGATGTTGTCTAGAAGTTTCTAACCTCCAGTGGCTTTATGGATATACTGTCCTGGGCATCTGGTGTTACGGTAATGAAGGCGGACAGGCTTGCATCAGCAGCATCGATTGTTGGGAGTTGAAGATGGATGAGGGGATATTCTTGGTCTCTTGAGACTCTCTGTTGGATGAGGACACTAAAATCGATGTTGAATCGATCAAGTGATTTAAGCAGTTTGGAGTTACCCGTTGTTCAAGTCCGAACTGGATCTGAAGAAAAGTGAAAGTGTTTTAATCAGCGAGCCACAGGAACCATCAGTATGCATACTCTTCGATATCTGTTGAGAGAGACTGAGCACCTATGGGTCTGCCCGGAGTGCAATGACGTCAGTTTAGACAATAACCAATACAAAACCATACAAGATCTCCAAATGCTGCAGAGACCATCACATGGAGATCTAAAACCTCTCCTATGTGCCAGCTTTGGAATGAAGAACAAACCTTAACTACCTACAAGGCATGTTTGTAAGAGTGACTGATGTAGGACCTAGAAGCTACCTAGTAAATAAAAGCATTGTATAAATGGATGTGCTTTGCCTGCACTTGTAGGTGCATAACTGGCACTGCTTGTACAATCGCTAACTCCAGATAACATACAAATAACAAAGAATGTTCAAGTGGTCGATATGGAGCATTGAAGAACAATTGAAATCACACCTCTCTCCGTAACTAGACCATCTGAAGGATATAAATCACTTTGTATTTACTCATCTGCTTTAATGTCAGATCAGTTCCTCCTCCGTGACTATAACACTTCAAAGATACGAGAAAGTGTGTTGCTCTCAATGAGAGAGCAGACAGTGGGCTGGCTATATCAGAGGTCAGCCAATGGATAGAGCTGACATTCTAAATTTCCTCAAAGTGCGGCGCATAGAGGATTTTCATTTAAACCAATCGTTAACTACTAGTTACAGTAGTTTGGATTGAAGTGGATAGCTAGAAAATAACAGTACAACAGGCATATGGTAGGCTCATCAATCAACATCAAACTGTACATTGATTACTATAAGCTGTTGGAGATATTGTGAAGGAGATCAGAGCACCTATGGACATGCCGGTGCAATGAAGATATTCAAAACTGAAACAAAGTTGTAGTTGGAAGGATTTTATATTCTAGTTTGAGTTCTGTAAATTTGATAGCATTAAATACAATGACAATTTTCTGAAGGAGTAGGACTCTGGATTTTATCTTACAATTTACCACAAAAATTTACCTTCTGCAATCACTTCTGCTGTCAACTACTCCGGTGTGTCATAAACAGAGGCAAGTCTTGTGAGCATTCACCTGTCTCCCATAGTTTGTTCTGAAGGGTTGTTCCTATTGGGGAGATTTCCATTCTCACACTGCACATGCTGGGGCAGTCTTGCAAAATGCTTTGGGACTGCTTTGGTCTTCCCAGGTGCAAGCTTGGCAGTCCTTGAGACCCATTCTATAAAGTGTGCTCTAAGACATAATGCCCCGTTCTAAGTTTAAAGACCGTATCTGCACTTTTCTGTTTATATTTATATTGTTGTTTAGGTTGTATCCTCCGTTTGTTTCTCAAAATGTTTATCAATATACTAGCTTACCCCCTTGTGGCGGTGCTCGCCCCCAAAAAAAATGAATTACGTCCGGGTTGATTACTTCATTGTTTTTTTAATGTGCATCCCAGTTGATATGCTCTTCATTGCTACTAATATCGCGCCCCAGTTGGGAATACTCTTCATTCTACTAATGTCGCGTCCCGTTGACACTTGCTTCATTGCTACAATGTCGCGTGCAGTTGATATATCTTCATTGCTACTAATGTGGCGTAGTTGATATACTGCTTCATTGCTCTAATTCCGTCCCAGTTGACATACTCTTCTTGCTACTAATGTGGCGTCCCAGTTGTCTGCTTCATTGCTAATGTCCCGCCCCGTTGACTCTGCTTCTTCTACTAATTCGTCCCAGTTGTTTACTGCTTCATTCTTTAATGTCGCATTCAGTTGACATATCTTCATTGCTACTAATGTTGCGTCCCAGTTGATATTTCTCTTATTAATTGAAATGGGGTAAAAATCTGAAGAAACAAACCTGGATTCCGTATTTTAACCTCAGCTTTGCCGTGCCCAGCGTCGCGCGTTGGACTAGGTGACTATCCTCTGTGTGTGTGGGTTCAATCCTGCGGGGTGGCGAAAAACACAGATTCCCAGATTCCGGTGTTGTGACCGAACCCAAGGTTCGATGTCCGGCCGGCGAAACTGAAAAGCTCAAGTGCTTCTGGATCGGAAAAAAACAAAATCTCATGTTTGTAAATTGCCTTGAAGCGATTATTTTATGCTATGAAAGAGATCAAGGTTTCCATGGTTTTAAAACAGTCATCAGATCTTGTGTATATATTAATGTGTATACCGTAGACTTCGGAAGCGTTCATACTAAGTTAAACAAATTTAGAAACTATCGATGAAATTAAGCGTGTTTCGATTTTTAGAAAAGTTTCAGCGCTACCTATTTCAAACTACTGACAGGTAGCATCGGCGTCAAAACAAACATATCCTGTAATTTCAACTAAATCTGTTCAGTAGTTTCGAGTCTATAGGTCACAAACAAACATCATTTTTATATATATAGTAGATAGATATCACATTGCAGCAAGGTTTGAAACCAACATTTCTAGATGACTGCTTTTTAAGTCTCATCAACCTGCAAAAATATCATTTGTAAAACATGCCCTTCCATTTCTTGCTAGGAACAGTGCGTTTAAGCATCTTACTATTCAGACAGTCTATTAGAAATACTGTTCATAGTCTTCTTCTTCTTCTTCGTGTTCATTCTTTACACCAATTTAATCACTCTTTGGATATGTTTGATCTTTGTCAAGCGTGTATATACATTAGCATATTGTAGGCCCTAAATGATGACTTCTCACGTTTAGGACATGTTCACTCGATTTCAGCAAACCTCCTTAGTCACCTCTTACGACATGCGTGGCAAGTAAGAGTGGTTCTATCTTTACACCCAGGTCTAAGCTGAAAAGATCAATTTTATTTTTGTGCCAGGGCATGCAGGTAGTGAGGAATGACGTGCGGATAAACTTACAGTATGGCTGCTGTCCAAAGCAGGCGAGCAATGGACCAGGCTGATATTATAAATTCCTTAGGGAGAGGCGTGTACAGATTCACGTAATAGCGGTGAATCCACACACTAACTCAGAAGCTCAAAGTTAAGTGTGGTGTAGCTACGACAAGACGCTATGCTGGCAGACAAAGAAAAGTGTAACCAACAAGAGCGGTGTCGATTAGTCGCACGCATTGATGGACATACTGAGGAAGATCGGAGCACTTATGGACTAATTTGTTTGACGTGCAGTGATGGTGATCCGACGACTAAACTAAACACCCCAAATTTGGCCTGGTAACCACTGCGACTGTTCATAGTAAACATAGCTGTGGTTCTATTCTTTATACCCAAATTTGGACCCGGCCCTCAGGCGACTGTTCATAGTCAAGCTGTTTGCAATGAATCTATAGTAAACTATGAGCTGTTTGCAATGAATCTATAGTAAACATGTATACTGTTTGCAATAAATCTATAGGCTGTCTGTGGAGGATGAGCTCTGTGACAAAGTGGTTAAGTGTTTAAGTTGTGTTCTGATGGTCATAGGTTTGATTCAGCGCATAAATGTGTGTGTCAACATGTGCTGTTTTAGTGAAGATGTAGGCTGTGTGTGTTACAAGTAGACTCTGTGTGTCACAGGTACATGTTTTAAGAATCTGTGAACTGTTTGAAGTAAATCTGTGAACTGTTTGTAGTGAATCTTTAGACTGTTTGTAGTGAATCTTTAGACTGTTTGTAGTGAATCTTTAGACTGTTTATAGTAAATCTTTGAACTATTTTGTGAATCTGTGGACTGTTTGTAGTGAATCTGTAAAATGTGTGTAGCAAAAGTCTTATGCTGCAGAAGATCTCACCGCAACATGCACTGTCTCAGAATCAGTGCCAAAACAGGTCTGCAGTGATCTAAGATGCCTATGACCTCTGAGCAAACTTCAGTAGCTGTGATCTCATCTACTGCCAGACTTAAACAGGCGCTGACTTGACAAATTTGATCTGGTAGACGATATGGTACACGGTGAATTAATAGTAGCAGCGATCGAGACACAATTTTAGTTTAGTTGTCAGATCATCATCATCACTGCCCTTAGAACAGGACAAGTCGACTCCGCAGCCACATGCCATACAAAATTCAAGATGAAACAATTCAGCCATGTGTACTACAGGCCATCAGACCACATAATTTAAGATTTCCCCAAGTATGATATGCTGAGGCAAACTCGCTAGCCTAACGAACAACACTGAACAGAAAACTACCGGACCTCTTTGCAGGAATGGAAGGAGGATCATCATTGTACATCTGATGATCGCCACTGATATGAACAAGTCAGTCCATAAGTGTTCTATCTCCTCCTCAGTATGTCTCTCAGCATGTACTACCACACGGTTCTATGTTGGTCTACTATTCTTCATTAAGCTTCAAGTAAGCGGTCTGTCTGATACACTCGATTAGACAAGATCTTGGTTAGATTTAGTTATCAGATTCATCACTGCTGCAACCATTTGGTCAGCGAGGTAAAGCCAGTGCGCATTTTGCTCGAGACTACTACTGCTGCCTTGTGTTTGATTGGGACAAACAAAATAGCCGAGCAAACTGCTTTTCTAAAACTGGACGGGTGGCAAACCAAGGAGTTCACAAAGCAACCGGTTTGCTCAGCAGATGGCGCTCATAAGCCGGGAGGCAGGCCGTCTAAGGTGCGCTGCCTAAGTAAATGGCAACCTGCTGCCTTGTGGGTTTTGGCTGGGGACAGCAAAGGCTATGAGTGAACCCAATAAGCACTGGTTGAAATCGAGACACACCACTGAAGGATAAACAGCTGAGCTCAATAGGTATGGAAGGTTGTGACGTTCATCCATTCTTGATGTTTGGCTCTTATATATCACAATAGAATGATAAAAATGGCCTAAGAACGATCGAGAAGAACCATTTAGTCCATAAATTCTCCGATCTCCTCCTCAGTATGTCTCTCAGCGTGGGTCTACTATTCTTCATTGCTTCAAATAATGTAATGCTCGTCTGGCTACGCTCCATTGAACAAGATCTCAGTTTAGTCATCAGATCATCATCACTGCACTGAACCATTTGAGTCCATAAGTGTTCCAATCCCTGCCTCAGTATGTCTCTCAGTGTGTGGCAACTAACCACACCGGTTCTTTGTTGGTCTACTATTCTTCTTTGCCCCACATTAGACAAGATCTGACAAAACATAAATCCCAACGATAATAATAATAATAACATAACCTTTAACTTGTTAGGGTCATAGAGGTGTCATGGTAGAAACATCAGCACTAAACCCATCATTGTTTTCTGTCCTTAATATTTTTGAATGAATATGGAAGAATTCTGGCCTTGCCAGCTCTGGGAGGTAATATGAAGGCTGAGCTCGAAATTAAGCAGCTGATAGAAGATAATGCAAGTGATGACGATGATGTTGTTTATACTGATAGGTCTGTCATCTGGTTGAAGTCAGGCTGAGTTTCTTGGCTTGGCATGGAAGGGTTGTTGCAGGCAGTAGAGCACTACAGGACAACTACTTCAGTATGAGGATGAGAGTTAAGCCAATACTGCTGCACTTCAGTGGCTCTCTGCCTCCGTTTACTGGGCCATTATTGTATCTGACTGTCAGCAATGCTGAAAAATCAGAATGACAGGTTGGGTATGGAGTTGATGTTGTCTATAGGGTTTCCAACCTCTAGAGATGATATGGATCTACTATGTGGCATGTGGTGTTTGCAGCAATGAGAGAAGCAGAGCGAAGCTTGCATTGATTGTCTAGGATATGAGGATGGATAAGGATGTTCTTCTGCGATAAAACTGTTGATTTAAGGTTACTGGTTACTAAAGCGCATAATTGCCTCCGGGCGAGCCAAGTGCTCAGTCTCCTACAGATATCGAAGTATGCATCTAATGTTCCTGTTTGGCTCGCTGGTGCTCACCTCTCACTCTGCCTCTCAGGCATCCAGTTTGACTGACACAGTAACTCCAAACTGCCTAAATCGCTGTCGATTCAACATCGATTTAATGTCCTCATCAACAGACAGTGTGAAGAGCGAAGAACATCCCCCTTATCCATCTTCAACTCCCCAACAATCGATGCTGATGATGCAACCTGTCCTCTCTCTACGTAACACCTGCATGCCCAGGACAGTATATCACGTAGGCAGCTGGAGGTTGAAACTTCTATAGAGCGACATCCACCCATGCGAGACCTGCCTTCTGGATTGTCAGGATATGAGATGGATAAAGGGATGTTCTTGGCGATAAACTGTTGATTTAGAAGTTTGTAATAATATGTTGCACTAGTAGAACTGGATGCTTGAGGGACAAAGAAAGAAATGTGTTTAACCAGCGAGACATAGGAACATCGTATCCATACCATCAACATCTGTTGCGGGAAACTGAGCATCTATGGGTCTGTCTGGTGTGCTGGGACGTTCGTTCAATAACAAATAACCAATAATCACAATGGTATACATTGATGTTGGCATGATTTTCCAAGAAGAGAATGCAAAGAGTTTGACAAATATTTATCCCAATCATGGATGTACTACTCGTTGCATTCCGATGGTTTGAATACCATCAACAATTGGTCTGTTTCTCTGAATGAATAGAAAAGTAAAACAATATTTAATAACACATGCTTATGTTAGCAACACACACATACTTATGTTAGTAACACACATGCTTATGTTGTAACCTACATACTTATGTTAGTAACACACATACTTATTTAGTAACAACATATATTTAGGTGAAAGCGTTTAAAAATCAGTCATCAAAGAGATTGTTGCTACTACCAAGGTGTTGAGAACCTGTTCTAATAAAATATTTTTTACCTTCAGCTGCAGTTGAAAAGACTTGAAGTCAAACAAAATCAGGCACTTGTCGTTCACCTGTAAATTAGATCAGAAAATTAAAATCATGGTATATCCTATATAAGGCAGTGAACGTTGATAAATCTTTTAGTTTCAGTTTGGAATATCTTCATTTGACTCGGATATGTCCATAGGTGTTCGATCTCTCATACAATATTTCGAGACAGATCCAGCGACCGCGTACCAGTTGATTTTGATTAGCAGCCTACTCACGTACCTGTTATGTACTTTCTTTTCTTGCTACTCTAATCTTCAAACCCGCTCCTGCAATCTAGTAGTTGGCGTGGATTGGTTTAAATGAAAATCTGCTTGCGGCCACACTCTGTCGTCTGTAAAAATATGTAAAAATACCAGACTCTGAGTCTGGTAAAAATACCAGAGGAAGAGTTGAAGGCAGACAAAGAAAGACCGAGAGATAAGTGGGAGAAATTTAAGAAATGGACGGGGTACAGTCTGGAGAGTGCAACAGCAAGGCGAAAGACAGAGGATGCTGGAGATTCATTGCAGCCAACCTTGATGCGGGAGGCGGCACCTGATGTGACGATATCTTTACAGGTCGTGACCATCAACCACAGTAAGCGAGTCATTGATTTTCTAGAGCATCTATATGTTCAGAAGTTTGCCATTGCTTTCTGAGCGAGTGAGGTCTATTATTACCTTTATGTAAAATCAAAAGCCTGAAGGAGGAAGTCACAAGGGTGCGATGATATACCAGCAAGTGATTCAAGCAGGTGGGAGGCCAGTGTTCGGGTATATCATAAATTGTGCTCAAAGATATGGAATAGCTCCTCCTGGTCAAAGGAATGGAAAAGATCAGTATTTATACCTATTCTAAAGAAGGGAAACATGAAACTTATCCAACCACAGAACTATTGCCCTTATAAGTCATGCCAGCAAAATTAGAAGATGAAATACACAGAAATACAAGCAGGTTTCAGAAGGTGAGGCACTAGAGATCATATTTGTAGCATGAGACTCAATATCAAATGCTAGAGAATACAACATAGACCTGCATGCATGTTTCTGGAACTATAGCAAGGCTTTCGACCATATACAATACCAGAAAATGTGGAACATCATGAAGACATCACTTTCCAACATAATACAACTCATAGAATCTCTATACCACAGACAACAGGCAACCATTAAATAGGAGGTGAAATAGCTGAATGGTTCGAGATTCAAAGAGAGTGCGACAGGGATGTATTTTGTCAACATACTTATTCAACATATATGCGGAGAACATGCAGGAATGTAAGATGATGCCAACTATGTGAATTATGACCTCTCACTATAAGTGCAAATGCATACCAGAGCTTAGATGTGCAGACAATACAGTATTATCCACCAGCAAGAGGGTTTGGAAAACCTAATCATGACGACCAGAAACATAGTAAAGACCAACATCTATGTTGAATACACAAAAACAAAAATCATGTCAACTGACAAGCAAAGGCTCACTAACATCCAGTAAACAATGAAGAACAATGTGTGAGAGCTACGAATATCTGGGCTCAATAATTAACAATACGGTGACTGCTCCAAGAGATCTCAGATTGTAGCAATCAGAAGTTAAACTAATGAAGAACATGTGGCAAGCACCAGCAAAATACTAAATTAAAAATATTGAGCATGCATTTTCATAGTGCTCCTATGTTGTGAATCATGGACTAATACACAAAATTAAACGAAAATCAGTCCTTGAAATTAAATGCTCATGCTTGATTCTCCGAATCTCATGAACAGAAAAAAGAACACTGATGTCCAGAAAGAACTAAATTTAAGTGAGACCCCAGAAATAGGTTGTATTTTTAAAAATTCACAGAAAAAATCTACGAACATATTGTCATACATTTGGCCACCTGTTGTAAAGCATGTTTTCGATGATAAACAATGTTTAGTGTATGTACTCTAATTAGTTATTTAAAAATAATTAATTTTCTTGAAAATATATTGTAAAAACACCTGCATCGGGAAGGATTTCATAAACATAAAAGTGCAAAAGGCTAAACTGGCATATGATGTCATATCACCCATAGTTATAGCGTGAACCTCCAAAAATGTCTAACTCAATTGGTTTTGTAGATATGGTTTTGCATGTAACCTTCAAATTAAAAAATTCAAATTAGAAAAGCAATATCTCTTATATACAGTTTAGACAAAAATTGGAGGTTCAGCTATACTATGGGTGATATGTCATCTTGCAGTTTGCTTCTTTCACTTCTTTGTGCAATCCTCTCCATACAGGGAGTTTTACAAAATATTTCAAGAAAATTATATTTTAAATAACTAACTACATACATACACTATATGTTTATCATCAACAAAATGTCTTTAAACAGGTGGCCAGAATTATGACAATATGTTTGTTAGTTTTCTGTGAATTTAAATACAACCTTGTTCTAAAGATAATTGGCTGATAAACAACATACTATACAGAAAAATTACATACTTTGATCGATGGCTTGGAAAGAACAATACTGAGGCAGGGTCCCAGGAACGCAGAGGCAGACCAAGAGAAGATGGCTACAGATATTAAAAACCATGAATATGATCATCAGCGAAGTGGGTGAACTGGCTAGAGACAGAGTGAATTTCAGATGTGCTGCAAAGGCAGCGTCCTATAAAGGATATGCACCTTGATGATGAAAAATCCCACAGAAACAAATTTGCTTCCGACCACGTGGAGTTTCAACCAGGTACGCTTGGGTTGTGATCAAGCTCATTCTGGCAAGCTAACAGATACTCCATAGACCAGAAGGTAACTAAATATACAAGCAATCAATCAATCTTCTCTTACTAACCACAATCAGACAAAACCTTGAAGATCTAAACTTCAAGCACCTCTGAAGTCAGAGAAGTCATACATCAGCTTTTGTAATTTCAAGCGTCAGCAGAGATCACTTTCGTATTTGATTTAACACAAAGTTGAGACAAGAAATCAGCTTTTGTATTTGATTTACCAGCAAGTTTGAGATAAGAAATCAGCTTTTGTATTTGATTTATCACAACAAGGTTGAGACAAAAATCAGCTTTGTATTTGATTTATCACAAAAGGTTGAGACAGAAAATCAGCTTTTGTATTTCATTTACCACAACTAGGTTGAGACAAGAAATCAGCTTTTGTATTTCATTTACCACAACAAGGTTGAGACAAGAAATCAGCTTTCGTATTTGATTTACCACAACAAGGTTGAGACAGAAAATCAGCTTTTGTATTTCATTTACCACAACAAGGTTGAGACAAGAAATCAGCTTTTGTATTTGACTTACCACAACAAGGTTGAGACAAAGAAATGCTTTCATATTTGATTTACCACATCATGTGCTGCTGTATGCTAGTGAGACATGGACAGCTGTATAAGACACACAGAAAACTAAACCACTTCCACACAAGCTGTCTACGCAATACTGAAAATAAACTGGCGGATAAAATTCCAGATACAAAAGTCCTCATAAGAAAAAGATCCCAGCGTCAGCACTCTGTTGCAAAAGGCCAGTGAGATGGGCGGTCATGTATTCAGATGCCTGATAAATACTCCCAAAACAGTTGATGTATGGTGAACGAAGAGGGCAGACGTTCAGTTGGTGGACAGAAAACGCTTTAAGACACTCTTAAATGTCTCTGAAATGTTGATATAGACACCAGTGCTGAGAATCACTGGCGCAGATGCGTCAAATGTGGCGTGGTAACAAGACAAGAGGAACTCTCATAGTTAAGAATCGTCGTGCCGTTAGAGGCACTGAAAAACGGCTGTTTGAAAGGCAGAACACAACATCCACATGTCTAACCTTGATCATGTATGCCCTACCTGTGGTAGAGGTTGTGTTCTGATTGGACTCTACATTCACCTCCACACCACCAAGAGGTGTAGCAGCACCTCTGATGCTGTTGTCATCATCGGTGCGATGAGCGACTATTAATACTACAAGGTTGAGACAAGAGATCAGATTTCTTATTTGGTTCTTTTGCCTGCCTGCCCAGCGTGTTCGTAGTGCGTTGGACTGTGAGTGACTAGCCCTCTGTGAGTACAGGTTCAATTCTGCGGGCTGGCAGAAAAGTCACAGGTTCCCCAGATTCAGGTGTTCGTGGTCGAACAGAAGTTATGATGTCCATGGCACCGAGCGAAGACTGAAGCTTAAGTCTTCTGGATCAATTTAAAAAATAATTGGTTTTATTAAACACTTACATCATTTTGAATACTAGTTAGCTGAGCCAGCTGGGCACCTTACCGACCAACACTGGAGATCTGCATACTAAACTTTGAAATGGGAGGATCATTTCTTCAAGACTGTCTTTCAACTCATCTACAGTGGTTCCTCAATAGTGACACATAGCAGGGACCGTCATGGATGAGCCATCAGAGTTTCTAATGACAATAATAAAATTGAATTTCGTGTTTGTATTGACAATCAATCAATCAATCAAATCTACAAAGCATCAATGTATACTTTTCTTCTTCTTCTTCTTTGAGTGCTCCATATTGACCCTCTTTTGTGATTTGTATGTGATCCGAGCCTAAGAAGCGATTATGCATTGTGCCAGTTAGCGCCTATAATATGACAGCACATCCGATTTCTCAACTTTTTTTACTAAGCGTAGATTCCTAAGCGTCTACCTCTGTCGCCTCTTACAAATATGCCTTGTAGATACGTAGTGTTACTATTGTTTGTTTTCTCTTGCGGGTCCAGTCAACACATGTGGTGCCCTGAACTCAATGTAGGTGAGATCAAGTTCCTAGTCCTACCAGAAACATAAATTAATAAAACATAAGTCCTGAGTTCCAGTTAAGCATGTAAAATAACTCATCATCATCAAATAGCTTATCCTGAGCAGAACTTTGCCACCCCAACAGTCTCAGAATTTCTCTCCATAGGCCAAATGTACGCCTCTGCAGCGTCATGTTCAAACCATCAGTTACATCCTAAATCCATTTTCTCCATGGTCTTCCTCTTCTTCTCTTTTCCGGTATGCCTCCTTCCATGATGGTCTTCTCAAGCCCTTCATGTCTTTTTATATGTCCAAAATATCTCAATTTTCTTTTTTTTATTTGTAGCATCAGCTAGTTTTCTTTGATTTTGAGTTCTTTCTGGATAGATCTATTTGTTCTCTTCTCTGTCCATGACATACAGAAGACTCTTCTGTAACACTTATATTCAAAAGCACATATATGTTTTCACTGTCTATAAATGTCCATGCTTCACACCCATACATTGTCACTGGGAATATGCATGATCAAAGCAATTCGATCAAAATCATCTTCTTCTTCCTCTGCGATCAACTTTTGCTGTCGATTCTCCGGTATGTGTCATAAACAGAGGGTGCGCTTGAGTCTTCACGGTTCCCATAGTTTGTCTTGTAGTGTTGTTCTGTTGGCCAGATCTCCAATCTCTCACTGCTCAGACTAGGGCAGTCTTGCAGGATGTGCTCTGGGGACTGCTTTGGTACTCCACAGGTGCAGGCTGCGAGTCCTGAGACCTATTCTGTTGAGGTGTGCTCTGAGACTGCAGTGTCCGTTCTAAGTCTGAAGACTGTGGTCTGTGCTTTTCTGTTTGATGTATTTATACCGTGATCTGAGTTGTATCCTCCATTTGTTTTCTCAGATCATTTTCCTGGATTGTTTTGGAAGTCTTTGCTTCTAAACTTTGTTTGGTGAGTGTTGTGTTAGGCTCCCCCAGCCTTTGCGAGTTTGTCAGCCTTTTAGTTTCTGGTATGCCACAGTGAGCTGGTATCACTGTAGGACCAATTCTATTTTTGACAACAGGCTGATATTTTGCTTATGTCCTGAATAGCTTGTCTTGACATAGAGATAGCCTGGAGAACGGATCTTGAATACATAATTGTATATTTTTGCTGACACTTGCTGGTCGTTTAGAATCTGTATGGCTGCAAGAAGCTGTCCTCTGCTCTAAAGTTGGTGCATGTTTCTCCTGCTGCTAGAGTGTGTTTCTGTGTTTCCTTGAGGGTGAGTGATGTAGATTCTGCTGCCTCCCTTTCTGGTAGCATCTGTAGCTGAGCCATCTGTGAGCACATGTGTCCATGTGCTGAGATGGTATGCTCTCGTGCATTTGGAGTGAAATGGCTCTTTGCTCTGTCTCTGATCAAAATCATCTAAAAATAAAAACAAAATAGATTACTGCCTGTAATACCGCTTTTTAGCAGATGTAATAGAGGGACATGAGCCTGAATTTAATAGGCATGCTAGTAGTCTATATAAAACTGTGCAGATTCAGATTTTCATTATGTCCTGACAAAAAAATTATACCTTTACTGGGGATTAGACACTGGAGTCTCACATGAGCCGCCTCTAATCAATGCCAAATGTTCAACAAAAATCAAGATGCTCATAGAAATCATAAACAGTGTATCATGCATGCATGCATGTATCCATCCATCCATCCATCTATCATCTCATCTCTAATCTCTGTTTTGCCTTTCAGTCAGGTCGAAAAGGAGACACCTGGAGCAAGCCTCTCTATGCATCTTGTCTTTCTTTTCCTTCACAATCTGATTTGCCTCACAGCTTCAGGGTAGTAGAGATTTCTAGCATGCTTTTGTGATCTTCATAAATAGTGTCTTTTGTAGCCTCTGTTATCTCTGAGGTCCACCTTTTGCGTGGCTGACCTTTGTAACAGTGTATACAAAAGTAAACTAACCTGTAAAAGTATTCACTGATGCCTCTTCCTTTGATTGAGTTCACTTCAAAATCAGTGAATTCATCCTTTCCCCTCTGTGTTGGTGATAAAAACGGGAAAGTCCCTCTTGTTTTCACAAATTCCCATCAAAAAATATAAAAAATTTCAGCCCAAATATAATGTAAACACCCTAACTAAATCCCAGGAAAAAGGGTCAACATGTAAAATGAACTTTTTTTAAAACCTCCACGCAACACCACAAAAAACTACCAAGTGTAAAAAAAGGCTTTCCCCGGCAAAACCAACCCCCGCTCTTTTAAAATTTTCTACTTTTTCCCGCGGTCGCGGAACAAAAATCACCTTTGTTTGATCAATGTAAACAGCGTGTAAACAATTCTTCATAGAAAATATTCATTCATTAAAAAAACCCGATTTTCTTTAACTGTAACATATTCTGATCGGGAAAATTCTTGATTATATTTAATAGAAGCTTTTTGACAAATTTTTTGAGGGTCCCCCCAAAAGGAAATTGAAAAATTTTTTAAAACTTCCCCAAAAAACATCGTATTCATTGGCGACATTTAACCTCTCTTTCTCTAAATTTTCATTACTAAAACTTTTTCTCTCTTCTGAAATTTTCGTCCCCCCTCGTAAAAACCCCGATTTCCCATTTCTCTGTCTCTGGCCCGGTTTTTGCGGGCGCCCCCTAACCCATTTTTAAATTTTCCCGTAATTTTTTGTCTTTTTACTTTTTAAACGATATCAGCAATTAAATAAAATTTTTTAATTTTTTTTTTATTTTCAAACAAATGCCTTTGTTGTTTTAAAAGTATCAAGGTAATAAAAAAACCCCTGATCTATGTCCAAATGAACCATTATCGGATGACGGCAATAATATTGCCCGTTTTTTTACATTTTCTTTTGGGAAGTCTCACATTATTATTGGTTTCAGAATTAAAAACTAGTAATCATTTCATACCCTTTTTAATTTTTTTTAAAAAATTTGGCATTTCATGTTTAAAAGTTGTATTTAAAATTCTCTTGTAACCAATAATTTTGTGACAAAATATAGTCTGTGCAATTTCAAATTAACTTTAAAATCTCTACATTTTCTTTTTTTTTAAAAATCTTCTTGTTTCAATTTTTGTTTGAACTAAATTGATCTTTTATTTTTCTCAACATATATAAATGTTTACCAAAAAAATACCCCAGCATTTTGTTTTGGAATGTCAACTTTAAAAAATTATAAAACTCACACTATTAAAGTTGAAAAACACACTTTTTAGAAAAATAAAAAATATTAAAACAAAAAATTGTCATGAATAATTTACCAATTCTTTTATTTTTTTTAAAAATTGTTTTGGTTGTGGGGAACAAAAATAGCACTAGATCAACATTTCAATAAATAATATTCATTATGATACCCCCCAAAACCCTTTAAACCCCAAAATAACATTAAATAATTTTTACTTTTTTTTAAAAAACTGGGAAGGTTTGGAAAATTTATAAAAGTATAAAAGCTTGACCATCATTGAAGACTGGGTAAATGCATGGGAAATTAAAAGATATTTTCAATGATGTTGATCATAGTCAATACTTTTTAAAACAATAAAGAAATTTTTTTGACAATAATGCACACTGGTAAATTTTACCTTACTTAACATATAAAAATTGGGTTTATAAAAAGTCTTTTTCTTTTCATTGTGTTTACTGTCCCTTTTGTTTAAATCAATTTTCCAAAAGCTCAGGCCCTACAAAAACTTTCAATGACAAAAAATGTGCTTGTTCAAATTTTGTTCATTAGAAGACATGATAGTATTTCCCCTTTTATCCATTTAGTTCAACCCACTAACAAATTAAAAGTCAGAAGGGTTACATAAAGAAAATTAGATGATCTTGCATATATTACATTTAAATTGCTACTAGACTTATTTGTCTAAAAGCTCATTCAGCTAACAATGAGTGAAATTTAAATAGCACAACTTTTAAACATGAAATGCCTAAATTAAGAAAGACAATTAAAGGATCTGAAATGATTCCCACTAGTTATTTTAATTCTGAAATCACTAAATAATGTGAGACTTCTCAATAAATCTGAAAAATTTCGATAAAGATGGACCTCATTATTGCTGTTTTATAAGCGGGAATGGTTGCTTTGGACAGCTAGTCTAGTTGTATATTTTATTACCGTTGATACCCGATAAAGTCACTGAAGAGCTTAATGTTTGAAATATAAAAGAAAATTAAAAATTTGTATTTGGCATTGCGGGATATCGTTGTTTCAATAAATGCGAAGTGCCGAGAATCAGAACTGCGCCTTGTATGGACGTAAAAAGCAAAACTTTTACACAGAAATGTAAGTCAATGGGTATTGTAAGGGGTGGCGTAAGTTGCCCTATGAAGAAAAATGTTCAAGTGGTAAAGAGGTTAATAAGTCGTTTCAGAAATCAGTATTAGAACATTTTAATGTTCCAAAAATTAGGATATCAAAAAAATTGTTCAAATACTTTGCAACATAAATCATAAATTTCAGATTGTAAATATTACGTTACAATAAACAATCGTTTACTATATGAAGACAATTTCATGTAAACGTTTTAGCGCTGTTTCATCGACGCCCCGAAAAAACACAATGGCACTTGTTAAATTAAATTTCCCGTCACGGACTAGCCAAAAGAATGCAATTACTAAAAAGCGGTATCTTAATAAATATGGCCGTTTTGGGAAGAGCATAGAGTCCCAGGAAGAATGACTACTAAATAGGACACCGGGAAACAGATTGGTATACTTCTGCATACATCGGAAGCAACAAATGCATTGGTTTGGACATTTAAAGAATGAAATAACCAACCCAATAACAGCAAAAAAAGAGATCGGGTACTAAAGCTAAGAAGACAGAAAAAGATAGACAATATCAAGACCACACTGCATAACCCCGGATACAGCAACAAGTCGACTCATCTGGCCAAACAAATTAGCTCCCACCCCTAGGGCCCGCAGAAGTGGACATTTCATCTTCCACCTGAATAGACAATAGACTCAAAAGCCATCAGTGTTAAAAGGGCGGATTGGGTTGGAAATGAGAACATTAATTTGTTGGCCCATTAACCAACATATTGAAGACAGTAAATAAAATGGTTGATATTCATAAAGAAGTAAACAGATCTATTACCATCTCATTATAACAACCGACAGTCTGGGCCAGAATCAGGGGAAAAACCTAGAAACCTTCTAAGTCATTCAGGGTGCATTCAAGTTCTAGGAGTTGAATCGGACCTGCTGTTCTGTTCTGAGTGCATTTTTTCAAGAGATCTCGGATTGCTCGCTCTGAGGTTTGTGTTTTGTGTAATACTCTCGCAGGTGGTGCCATTTCTGTGGAAGAACTTGCCATCTGGTAACCCAGTGCAATAAGGTCAATCCCTTAGTCTTATACTTTAACATGTTGCCAGGGCTTTGGGAAGCAAAGAAAAATGACTGCGACCTACGGGCATTCATAGGGGTGACGAGGTAGGGGCCTAGAAGCTACCAAAGTAAAAGCATCCAAGAAATCGGATGTGCTGCATACTGTGGAGCCTGCGCAAAACGTACAATCACTCGTGGGGGCTCAGATCACATAAATCACCGAGTGGTATAATAAGTGTCGATATGGGCGTTCAAAGAACTTGAAGAAGACTCAGACATTAAAACATCTCCTGTCAAAATATATCACTAATTATCTAAAAGGAAGAAAATAACCCCCTAACACATCTTGTCTAAACCTTAATATATTTATAACCCAACAATTTGTTAAAAAGTAGCTGATATATATAAAAGTGGGGGGGGTTGTCTGGGGCCCAAAAGGTTGGGTGCTCATCTTCGTGCTAAGTAAAAGTTTGCTCCTCATGTAGCCATTGGATATTTTCGAAAATCCCTGTCTCAAGTAAGTGAGATCGTGTTCCTGGCCCTATTGGAGAAGACGATAAGATTGGGTTCGTGTTCAAAAGAGCATGAAAAGAACTTTGCAGTTAAAATCAGAGAGCAGGCTGGAAAGCCGACCCAGAAAAATTCCATAGAAAACATTAAAATTAAAATTTTAGAATAAATATCTTCACCATCTTCAAATTACATCAGGGACTCGCCGGGTTTTTTTATGAAGTTCATCCCACTGCAGCTGAGTTTTCCCTGTGAAAGAGATCGGACACATGGTTTCACGAAGTGTAATGATTTGGTCACCATCAATCAATCAATCAATCTGAAAATAGTAACTCGTCTCAAAACCTCTCTGCATCACTATAAACTATTATGCCAACCTGCTTCAAGGAGAAAGCCCAAAAATGGTGGTGGATCCTTGACCTCTTCTGCAACCCCCAAAAGGTTCAAGTTAAATCGCGGTGACACAATGTCTCCGTTAGCATAGAAACATAACCTTTTTTTGACTTTTAAAAAATACAAACACACAATTTGTCAAATTTCACTTAAATTAAATGTTGTGGGTTATTTAATGGGAATCTGTTTCTAGGTAGTGGATCAATCTAACACAAAAGTACCTGGTTAAAACTCTGGTGGGCAGTTTGAAAACAAATGTTTCTTGGGTTTTCCAAGCGGGGATGCTTACAAGATCCAAAGACAGGGTTTTGGGGTTGAGTGGATGTCCTCTATAAGTCCTCAAAGGTTAAGTGGATATCTGTCCTGAGCATCAGTGTGTTTATGGGAATGGTTGAGAGAAGCAGGCGCTTGCATCGGCATCAATTGTTGGGAGTTGAAGATGGAAAAAGGGATATTCTTCGGTCTTTCAGTGTCTGTTGGATTGGACACTAAATAAATGTTAATCGATCCAGTGAATTAAGCAGTTTGGGTTACCCCTTGTAAAAAAAGCTGGATGCCTGAGGACAAAAGTGAGGGGTGTGTTTAATTTCGAGCCCGGGAACCATCAGTATGCATACTCTTCTATATCTGTTGGGAGACTGGCATCTATGGGTCTGCCAGGATGCAAACGTCAGTTCAGTAACCAATAACCAAATGGTATGAATATCGCTCCACTGTTCAGAAACCATGGCAAAAACTGGCTGGTGCCAGAATATCAACGACTGTTTACTGTGGTTGATGGGACATCCTTAAACTATGCTACGATTTTTTATTTCAAGGTTATTCATATTTTTTCTGTAACAAGCACATACATTTTGTAAGGTTTTCCATATTTTGCTGTAAAGCGACCTACATTTGTAAAGGTTATTCTATTTTTGCTGTAACAAGCGACATACATTTGCAAGGTTATTCTTTTTGTGTAACAATGACAACATTTTGTAAAGTTATTATTTTTTTTCTGTAACAGGACATACATTTTGAAAGGTTATTCATATTTGCTTTAACAAGCGACATATTTAAATTATCATGTTTTCATTAACAAGGACTACATTTTGTAAGTTATTCAAAATTTTCTGTAACAAGCATAACATTTTTGTAAAGGGTTATTCATATTCTCTGAAACCAAAACGACATCATTTTGTAGGGTTTTTCAAAATTTTGCTGTTTCGGACATCATTTTGTAAAAAGGGTTTTTCATATTTTTATGTAACAAGCGAATACATTTTGTAGGTTATTCATATTTTCTGTAACAAGCGACTACATTTTGTAAAGGTTATTCATATTTTTGCATGTAACAGCGACATACATTTTTGTAAAGGTTATTATATTTTGCTTAACCGACATACATTTTGTAAAGGTTATTCATATTTTTTGTATTCAACGACATACATTTGTAAGGTTATTCATATTTCTGCTTAAAAAGCCAAAAAGAAGGGTTTTTCATATTTCTGCTGTAAAAAGCCATACATTTTGTAAGTTATTCATATTTTTGCTGTTTAAACACAAAATTTGAAGTTATTCTATTTTTGCTGTAAAAGCGAATACATTTAAGAAAGGTTATTCCCTATTTCTGCCTGTAACAAGCGAAATACATTTGTAAAAAGTTATCATATTTGCTGTCAGCGACATACATTTGTAAAGGTTATTCATATTTTGCTGTAACAAAACGACATACATTTTGTAAATTATTCCCTATTTTTCTTAACAAAACACATACATTTTGTTAAAGGTTATTATATTTCTGCTGTAACAACATTTTAATTTTAGAAAGGTTATTCCATATTTCTGCTATAACAATTTCCTTTTAAATTTTTAAAATTATTCATATTTTTTGCTGTAACAAGCAAGAAAAATGTTACAAAAAATAATAGAAAAATGGAACATGACAACAGAAATTAAAGAACTCAAAAGCAAAACTCTCCTGAAATGCAGAAAATGATGTCAAGAATATGGAGGACAAAACCAGAAAGGGTCTGGAGACTCTTTGTTGCGAGCTCTTTTGTAACACTTATATTAACACATATATGTTTTCAATGAAAAATTTTAAACTAGGCCAAACTTGGTATCTGACAAACCCTTTCAAAACAGAAAACTCACCACCTTTAAATGAATGCTTGAGGGAAGGTTTAGGATCAGGAAAAAATGGATATGAAATGAGGACATCAAAAGCAAGTTGACATAATTTCATTCACGAATATTTGAAAGACAAATGCAGTGGTTATCAGTTATTGGTTATATGAGGACTATCATACGATTGGATATGTCATATGCTCGATCTCCCTCACAAATCCACAGCGTCCCGCACCAAATGCAGTTGATGTGATTAATCAATCTCTTTATATTATTATGTCATTCTTTTTGCGCTGCCTATTGCACCATCTCTCTCTGGTCGGAGTAGAATTGCAAGCCTGCTCCTCTTTCGGAAGACTCTCATTGGGAAGAATGTCATTTCAATCCATGGCAGCTCTTCGGATTTTAGCCAAACAGTCAAATCTATCATTTTCAGTCCTAACTCCTTGGGACAAAATGAAGAGTAAATTTCTCCGATCATTGTTGTCCAGTACCTCCACCCAGTTTGTTTATCTACTGATTTGACTTCCGATCATGCTCATGGAGTCACAGAATGAAACACGAAGTAGTTGTGAAATCTAACTATTCACCCTCCAAAAAATGCAGTGGGTTTTGGGCATTTAAAAGGGAAAAAGGATACACAATCACCACAGCATATAATAGGGAGATCAGGTACTAGAGAAACTAAGGAAGACCAAGAAAAGATGGATAGCAATATCAAACCACCATAAACACGGTATACACAACAAGGAGCTCATCAGCCCCAAATACAAAAAGTCCACCTACATCACTGAGAAGTGGGAAAAAAATTCCATCTTACCTGGGGAAAGACAAAGAACAATTTTAAACTAAAAAAGCTGATCAAATAAAGAAAATAGTATGAAAGAACTTATGGATTAAATTTGGTTGACTACCTAACTGGGCGCGTTCCAGACTGAAAAAAATCAAACAAAATCTTTTTTAATATGTTTCTTTCTTTCTTCTTTTCATTTTCTATTTTCTTCAGCTCAGAATGAAGATTTCTAGAACAGGCATTTGTGTGTGCTTCATTGCAGTGTCTTCATCCCTCTGTTAATTCGAGGGAAATCTTTTTTCATGGTCTTCTTCTTCTTTTTTGTCGTCACATGCTGGATTGTTGCCCAGTGTCGTGGTTTTCTTTTTTGTCTCAGCTGTTTGGTGCTTTGTGTTTTATCTTTGCTCTTTACAGTTCTTGCCCTCTAACATCTTCTGGTCTTCCCCTTGCCTTCTTTCGATTTCTGTTTGAAAACTCTGTATACTGTGGGTTTTGCCGTTGTCAACCTTTGTAAAATGTCACTCATGGCTTCGGCTTCAAGGACGATGAATAACCTACGATATACAAGGTTTTCAATAAAGGGGATTTGGTAAGGCGCCAGGAAGCTACCTAGTAATAGAAAGCGTTGCAGAAAGCGATGAAAGTTTATTAAAGACTTGTCTTGTTTGGGTTGAAGGTGAAGAAAAACCAACAATAATGTTATTGGTTTTGAACTGACAACACGAACCTACGGGAGACAAGGTCTCAGTCTCCTTTTAAAGATTCTAAGAGTAGCCTTTATGGTTCCAGTGGCTTCCCGGTTAAACCCTCCTCTCTCTGCTCAAGCATACGGAAACGTGAATATAAACTCGATATAAAAGGCATGTCGTGGGGGTTGGGGTAGATTAGGAAACTACCTAGTAAATAAAGCGGGAAATCAGATGTACTGCTAAATTAAAAAGGCAAAAAACGGTAAAAGCTCTTAAGGGTTAGACAACAGATGACGGGTTTAAAAGTGGGCAAATAGTGTTCAAAAAACAACTTAACATTCTCCACAAAATAAAGCAAATAAAAAAATGTTGACCAAAATCCACCTCCAAATAAAAAAAATTTTGAGTATTATGAAAAGATCTCAGTTCTTCTTTGAAATGAAATTAAAATAATTTTTTAAAAAATAACAATCATTTTTGTTAATAAATGAATAAAAAACAACAATAATCTTCCCAAATGGATGTTTATGTAGAATAGAAGGAATGGGATATGAAAACGACAGGGAAATCAGAGAAAAAAACAAACAGATGGGGGGAGAAAAAGTTATGGGCGATGCTGGCTTTAGGACATCATTGAAAAGACCAAAAGCATTGCAAGACAGGCCTTTTTAGAACCCACGGGGGAAAAGGGGGGTAGGGAAGCCGACTCCCGGGAAAAGAGCTAGGCTGATATTAAAGGATAGGCAAAACATTTAAAATGGAAGGGATGGCAAAAGGGAAGGGAAAACTGGAAGAGTTTTTGAAGCCTGTTCATTTTGGGCTGAAAGATGAAAAAATGGGAAAAAAAATAATGTATGATTGGTTTTAAGACACAGAATGGGTAGATCCGAGGTGCTCAGTCTCCATTGAAAGATTCAAAGGGGATGCATCTTTTGGGTTTGCTGCTGGGTTTAAACCTCTCTCTCTGCTCCCCAAACTACTCTTCTTGTACAATATTAATTCCAAACTCCTTAAATCCCGGATTAACTCACGTAATTTATGTCCTTTCCAACAGTAAAACCAAAAACATTCCCCTTTTTTCTCCCAAACTCCCCCAAAAATCAATTTTTCAATCAAAACTTTTTTTCTCTTGTTTTAAGCGCCCACATGTCCCGGACAATAAAACGGACAGAGAGTCTAACATAGATTCCCCCCTTTTTAATCCCTTTTTTAAAAAAAACTTTTTTCCTTCCATTATAACAGTTTGCCAAACCCACCCCCACATATATACATCTCTTTTCTCTTTGACATAGAAAATTGATACAACAATTTTCTTAAAAATGGTCTTTATCAAATGATTATATGCATAAAAAGAAAATTTAGAAAAAATGGATCAGTAAGGCTATGATGAATTAAAATAAAAAATTTAAATTTTAATGAAATTTAATGCAAAATCACGAAAAAAATTTATTTAAAATATTATTATTAATTAATTTTTTAAAAGGGGCCCCGTCCCTTTCTCCCCCCCAAATTCTTCTGAACCACTTCCCCCTCCCTCCCCAAGAAATCTTGCCCCTGGGGGCGGTACGTCCAAAGCTGCTCTAAAAGTTGAAACGGGCCCGAACCATTTTTAAATTTTTGTTTCTTGATGAAATTCGTATGATGTTTACCCCCCCCAAGGTCTTAAATTTTATGGTCTTTTCTTATCTCCCCGTTCTGTGTAGGCCTTTAACTCTATTGGGGCTGTCCTGTTTTAGTTCTCAAAAAACTCTTCATAATTTTTAAGTATAAATTGGGTGATCCACGTGCCTGGGGCCCGTCACTGGTTTAGA
>JADZMA010001090.1:0-25448 GCA_020796225.1 Arion vulgaris
TGTGCTAATGAAATTATCCCCCCTGGGAAAACCGTGAAAGGTACGGGCGATAACAATTAACATCCCCGGATGAACTGAGGTGGTGTCCTAACGGAATCCCGCCTTGGGCAACCGGGCAGTACTATTGAGTCACAACTAACATCCCGGAAGAACTGGGGCGGGTGATGGTGGCGAGCGCAAAATCCTCATTTGCTTTGCTAGCGCCGATCGAAACGACCCTCTACATTCTTTGCGCCCCAGGCCGGTGCCTTCGGAGGCTAACTGCAAATTGCCATGTACCAACGCGCTCTAGAAAGAGCTGAGAATGTTCCTACTCTGGATCAACTCAAAAATTAACGGTAAGTAAGGTCGACAATGTAAATATCCGACAGGCTGTCCGAACATTAGCGAGCCGATACTTTACATGGCATTTATACGAGTAAGACGCCGTCCGAGGACAAGCTTATAAGCCATGGGAAATGTTTCTAATCTGGAACGACCTCATAGTCAGAAAGGGCATAACAGCGTAACTGACTGTCTTGACGTATATCACAAGCCCAAATATACGGCAAAGCTGATCGAAAAGGCGAAGATCCGGCCCGATATAGTCGACAGAAAGGATCGTACCCTAGGGAAAGTTCACCCTAGTAAATCAAAAGCTGGCTGAAACCGGACAGGCGGGCCTAGTCACCATGGGCGCACAATCAACCCGACGTAGATCACCCCGTTCTTGTCAGTGGACTAATTATACATCACAATAAGAATGACAAAATTGGCCGTGAAGAATGATCGAAAGAGAGAGAGAGAGAGAGAGAGAGAGAGAGAGAGAGGCAAATAATTACCCTACGACTAATTTTGGAGGAACATAATGAGAAGCAACAACCACTTATACAAAATTTCATCGATTTTAAAAAAGCCTTTGATAGTCTACACAGAATCTCTCTGTGGAATATTCTGGAGATGCTATGAAATACCAGACAAAATAATAAACATTGTTAAAAGCCTCTATGATGGTTCACGGTGTGCAGTTCGCACTGATGGTGGACACAGCGACTGGTTTATGGTTGAAACGGGAGTAAAGCAAGGCTGTATTCTATCTCCGCTTTTGTTTGAAGTGGCCACTGACTGGGTGATGCGAAAATGTTGCAAAGGCAAATTGCATCGATTGGGTAGAAAATAGTCAATTAGAAGATTTGGATTTTGCAGATGATATTGCCTTGTTAAGTAGAACAACCAGATCTGCAAGAAAAACAGACAACTTGTCTCTATAGCATCAAAAGTTAGACTGCAGATAAGCTATGAAAAAACAAATATAATGGAGACACCTATGGCAAGTAATGCAGATATCACACTGGAATCTAAATGATAAAAATAACAGAGCAGTTCACCTATTTAGGTAGCAATTTTGATTGCACATGAAATGTTAAAAAGAAATTATGATACGAATTGGCAAAGCAACATCAGCTTTTAAAAGTCTGAATAAAATATGGAACTGCAAGTTATATAGTATTAAAACTAAATTACGAATTTTCAGCACAAATGTTGTGTCAATCCTAACATATGCTAGCGAGAGTTGGAAAATGACTAAAGATATAGAAAACAAGTTGAATGCATTTGAAAATAGATGTCTGCGAAAAATAATGAATATAAAATGGAACGAATCCAGGAGAAGTGATGAAATCAGAAATGTCTGGTCAACCACTAGTGACAACTGTTATAAAAAAGAAGATGGAGATATGTTGGAGAAATTATCAACGAATATTAAAGCAGGCATTTAAGTGGGATGCAAAGATTCAAGAAAGAAGGACGACCTAGGGACCCGAAATGAACTTTGATGAGAGAGACAAAAATATCGGTCTCAGTTTCATGGAGGAGATTGAGCGAGTTGCCCAGGACAGAGCGGTATGGAGAAATTACTTGCAGGCCCTATGCAACGTATAACGGTATGAGAGGAATTATTATTATAATAACCAATAACCAATAACCAATAACCAATAACCAATAACCAATCCATCAAGAAATTCATTCCTGTCAATAATTCTGGTTTCTGAAGTCGATCGGAGAATAAAAACACCACCAACCACACAATCACACAAGATATGAAACTGGCTGTACAGTTTCTCAAATATCTCTGACCTGTTTCCGCCCCTACGGTTAAGTCATCTCATGCAATTGATATCTATCGTTGATGTTTATAAAAGTGATAGAGAGAGATATCATGAATAGATATTGAAGGACAGAAATAACCTAGAAATTGTGTTCCAAATCTGTATTGAAAATGTGATCTTTGAGCAATCTCTCGCAAATATTTTATTTAGCTTTTGGAATTTCGTTTACGATATTATAATATCAAGACGATTTTCTTTCAGTCTTAGTTGATTTAATACTGTTTTTCATCATGTATAATCATCATCATCATTATTATCATTATCATCATCATTATTATCATCAATCATCATCGTTATCATCATCATCATCATCGTCCTCATCATCATCGTCATCACCCGCATTATCATCTTTCTTGCTGACATGAGACTCAGTTGAAAATCACAAATATTTTTAGTCCCACTATTTGTAATCTCACTATTTGTAATCTCACTATTTGTAATCTTACTATTTGTAATCTTACTATTTGTAATCTTACTATTTGTAATCTTACTATTTGTAATCTTACTATTTGTAATCTCACTATTTGTAATCTCACTATTTGTAATCTCACTATTTGTAATCTCACTATTTGTAATCTTACTATTTGAGAATGTATGGATTATTTTACGCGTTTGTCTTGAACATACTACCTAAGTTTTATCGTACGTATCAGATAGGACTAGGAACTCGGTTTCATCTACATTGAAATCAGGAATCACTGGGAAAATAGCACGATTGCTTGACACGGGATTGGTTATTGGTTATTGGTTACTAAACTGACGTCATTGCACTCTGAGCAGACCCATAGGTGCTCAGTCTCCCCAACAGATATCGAAGAGTATGCATATGATGGTTCCGTGGCTCGCTGTTTAAAATCAACCCCATCTGCCTCTCAGGCACCCAGTTCGACGTACACAGGTAACTCCAAACTCCTAATCCTTGATTGATTCAACATCGAATTTTAGTGTCCTCATCCAACAGAGAGTCGTGAAGAGACCGAAGAACATCCCCCTTACCCATCTTCAACTCCCCAACAATCGATCTGTTGTAAGCCTGTCCCCTCTTCATTACCGTTCACCGGGAACTCGCAAGAACATTTGGAGCTGGAGAGCACGTACATCAACGTCACAAAAACTCGCAGTAAGAAAAACATCGGACAAAATAACAATCACAGAAACATTGTATTTACGATCTGTCTGAAGCTGTAATATTTATTCTATGAGTAGAAATTTGGGTGAACAAAAATATTGCAAAGTTTGTTGACAGGTCGGAAGTATATGCTGATCAAGATCAAGCAATCAAATGCCATGCCTGCGGGTAGGCGTCATATCTCTTCACAACTCTCCCCATCCTCCGTTCTGATGTTGATCTTGTTGTCGACACACGATGTCAGACCATCCAACATCTTCTCCTGCACCAAATTTTATAAACCTCATATTCGCATTATATGCCAGAAGAACCTTGATTGTCAGATTCTTATTCTTTTGATAAAAGGGTTTTTTTGTGTGCAGTCCTCATTCCTCATCATTTCTTTTCTTCGCTGTTCTCGGAAGTTTTATCATTCTTTTGTAAAATCCACATCTCTTTGGCTTCCAGCGACCTATTTTGCTCATTGTCCATGATTGGCTGCAATGCATTAGTTTTGGGTTCAATATAGCACTGGGGGTCGCATGCGCAATAATGTAAGGATATACAGTGGCGCCAGGGTCAGTGAGCTGGCACTGATCAAAATCCTACCCCACCTCCAAGTGGTGGTCCTGGTAACAAACTAATGTCTGGTCAAGTAGGTAGGGATCAAAGGAGAGCTACTTGGAATTGGTAGAAGGGTAGGAGCATACATGTCTTATATGAGATCTGATCGCAATATAGACGATGAGAATCGAGCATGCTACACGTTTCTCCTGTCCAATAATGAGTCTAAGATGATTCATCATACAAATCGGACGCCCGTGTGGTTCCCGGGGGCCCAAATTCGGGGTAAATAATAGAACCACTAATACCTCCCACATCCATATACAGCGAAAGTGGAGGTTTGGTGTGGGATTACTACCCCACCCAGTAAAACACTAGCTATAAAACCGCAAAAGTGCAAGGGGTTGGAAAGGGCCCTTTGGTTGGGTGACGTATGTCCCCTACACGGCGAACCAACACCGCTCTTTTAGTAATTTGCACTACTTTTTTCAACGCAGTCCGCGACGGAACACAAGTCAGCCATTGTGTTTTTCGATCGAATCGATGAAACAGCGTGTAAACAATTGCTTCATATGAAATATGTGTCATTCATATAGTAAAACCGATTGTTCTACTTGTAACTGTAACATATTCTACAGATCTGACAATTCTATGATTATATGTTAAGTAGAAGCTATTTTGAACGAAATTTTTTCGATGGTCACTACCATTATTTTGGAACCTTGAAAATTTCGCTTGGACTACCCATAAACATCGTATTTACGTGAAACTGCATTATTAACTTCTCTTTACTCATACATTTTCATTACTAGAAACATTTTTCTCTCTTCAAGCAACTTACGTTTGCACGGCGTCAATACACCAGACTTACCATTTATCTGTCTCAAAAGCCGGTTTGCTTGTGACGTCCATAAAACCCTGCTTTTGCGATCTTCTCGTGAATTATTTTCGTCATTTTACTTGTGTCAACTTTATCCAGCAATGCTAAATACAAATTTTTAATTTTCTTTATATTTCAAACATTATTTATGCCTTTCAGTTGACTTTTTGTATCAGTATAAACCGTAATATTAAATATTCCACACTAGATCTAGCTGTCCAAAGTGAACCATTGTCACAATAGACAGCAAATGATTGGACCGATCTTTATCGTACACTATTCAGATTTACTTGAGAAGTCTCATATTATTGTATTGTGATTTCAGAATTAAAATAACTAGTGAATCATTTCAGTACCCTTTTAATTGTCTTTCTTAATTATAGGCATTTCATGTTTAAAAGTTGTGCCATTTAAATTGCACTCATTGCTTAGCTACAATGAAGCTTTGTGACAAAATATAGTCTAGTAGCAATTTCAAATGTAACTATTGCAAGATCATCTACATTTTCTTTTTTATGTAAACTTTTTCTGTGACTTTTAATTTGTTAGTGGTTGAACTAAATGTGATAATTAGTGATGAAATACTGCATCATGTCTTCTATATGAACATACATTGAACAAGCACATTTTATGTCATTGAAAGTTTTGTGTAGGACTGAGCTTTAGTAAAATTGATTAATCAAAGGTACAGTAAACACAATGATACAGCAAATCGATCTTTGATAAATCCTAATTTCTATATATTGAAATACAGGTAAATGATTTACCAGTGTGTTTTCATTATTGTCAAAAAATTTCTTGATTGTTTAAAAAATGTATTGACTACTAGATCAACAATTTCAATGAATAATATCCTTTCTAATTTCCCCATGCATTGACCCCAGTCTTGCAATGATGGTCAAGCTTTAACACTTTCTGAGTAAATTATTCACACAACCTCTATCTCCCGTTTTTAAAATAAAGTAATAAATATATTTAATGTTATTGCAAAGGGTTTAAACCAGTTGCATGGGAGATCATAATGAATATTATTTATTGAAACTGTTGATCTAGTGCTCATTATATGTTCCACACAACCAAAACAATTTAGAAAATAATAAAAGCATATTGGTAAATTATTCACTCTAGCATCAGAGGTTAATTTTTGTATTCATATATTTCTTGATTTATCTGCAATATGTTGTGCTGTTCTGAGTGACTCTTTGAATAGTTTGAGTTTTATATATTTACTTATGTATGCACATCTCACATACAAACATACTGGATACTTATTTGGTAAATCATTTATATATGTTGAGTAAATATAAATGATCACATTTAGTTCAACCACTAACAAATTAAAAGTCACAGAAGAAGTTTAAAAAAAAAGAAAATGTAGATGATCTTGCAATAGTTACATTTGAAATTGCTACTAGACATATTTTGTCCCCAAAGCTTCATTGCACTAAACAATGAGTGCAATTTAAAATGTATAACTTTTAAACATGAAATGCCTATAATTAAGAAAGACAATTAAAAGGATACTGAAATGATTCACTGGTTATTTTAATTCTGAAATCACAGTACAATAATATGAGACTTTTCAAGTAAATCTGAATAATTACGATAAAGATCGGATAATATTTTGCCGTCTATCGCTGACGAATGGTTCACTTTGGACAGCTAGATCTAGTGTGGATATTTAAAATTTTCCGTTGATACTCGATACAAAAATCAACTGAAAGGCATAAATAATGTTTGAAATATAAAAAGAAAATTAAAAATTTTTATTTAGCATTGCTGGATATCGTTGACACAAGTAAAATGACGAAAATAATTCACGAGAAGATCGCAAACTGCAGCGGTTGTTATGGGCGTCAAAACAAACCGGTTTCGTAGCACAGAGAAATGTAAGTCTGAGTTATTGACGAGTTGCGACGAAAGTTGCCCTTAGAAGAGAGAAAATGTTTATAAATGGGAAAAAGTATGGTAAAGAGAAGTTAATAATGCAGTTTCACGTAATACGATGTTTTGGGTAGTACCCAACGAAATTTCAAGGTTCCAAAATAATGGTAGGGGACCATCGAAAAAAAATTTCGTTCCAAAACTTCTACTTCATATAATCATGAATGTCCAGACAGAATATGTTACAGTTACGTGAACAATCGTTTTCTATATGAATGAATATTTCATATGAAAATTGTTTACACGCTGTTTCATCGATTGATCGAAAACACATTTACTTTGTTAAATTTATTTACCGTCACGGACTGCGCTGAAAAAGTAGTGCAAATTACTAAAAGAGCGGTACTCAATCAAATATGACGCCGTGCCTATGGAGTGAAGGTAGAAGAAGAAGAAGAAGAAGATAGCACTGGAATATTTGTTTCTACAGTGTCAATGGTAATGAATACACGCATGGTACCCTTTTCATTTTCATAACAGCATTTTCCGCTTGAGCTATTCTATTCCTAATCTCTGTTTTACATCTTCCATCTGATGTTGTGAATGTTCCCAGGGACTTGAATCGATGGACTTGTTTCAGTGTTGTGTTGTTTATTTTGGTATTGCATTGTGATGTTTCCAGTTTATTTGAAATAACACTAAATGTCAGATTGCCGTTCCTCTTGATTTTTGGGAGATGACACGAAATGTCAAACTGTCTAAATCAATGTTTCCCAAAGTAGACGACCCTCAGTGGACGCTGAAGCCTTCCGGGGGGTTAGTGGGTTCAGAAGCATTTGGGGAGTTTATTCGTGATTTAAATTTTATTTATAGACCTGAGCTCAAGTCATGCAATAAAGTAACTTCTGGTTCAGGCCGTGATACACTTAAAAAACCTCCAATTTAGCTTTCCTAACCCGGAGTGGTACAACGCATTGATGTATGCTAACACGTTCTATACAGCTTGTGACAAAATTCTATACTCTTCTTTCGTTTCCTAGCACGATATTCTGATCCAATGACATGTACATCAGCCTATTGCCGGGCACAGAATCATTAGTCTTGCATTCAGAGAATTGCTTTTCCATGTTTGACAAGTTTGAAAATGAGATAGAATATATATTCTTTCTAGCATTCAACATTTTTTATTTCTTTATTTTTGTTGTTTTGTACGTAATCATTTCTATATGTCTCAACGTACTATATACATTCCTATGCTTCTCACCACGAGTGGTTACCGGGGTCCAAAGTTGGGGTGTAAAGAATAGAACCTCTGTTACCTGCCACGCATGTCGTAAGAGGCAGCTATGGAGGTTTTGCTGATATCGGATGCATTTGTCCTAAGCGTGTAGAAGTCTATGCGTTTAGGGGCCTACCACACCAATGTGTAACGTATACACGTTCTTGGCAAAGATCAAGCATATCACAAAGAGTGATTAAAATTGGTCATAAAGAACGAACGCAAAGAAGAAGAAGATACTGTTTGTTCTCTTGTTCCATATTCTATATAAATATGTGTGTATGTTAATTATATATAGGTTATATCTTCTTCTGCGTTCTCCTAGTTTGGATTCGTTCTCTAATAAAGGCAGCAGTCTGTCTCAGATTATCAGCCACACCATACAGTTTGTCTTCTGCGTTCTCACTAGATTGGGATTTCGGATTCTCTAATAAAGGCAGCCGTCTGCCTCAGATTATCAGCCACGCCATACAGTTTGTCTTCTGCGTTCTCACTAGATTGGGATTTCGGATTCTCTAATAAAGGCAGCCGTCTGCCTCAGATTATCAACCACGCCATATAGTTTGTCTTGGACGCTAGTGTAAGTGGGCCACCTCTTTCTTCTCAAGTCTGCATACTGGGGCAGTTCTATAATATAATAATTCCTATGATTTCTGCTAGCCCGTTTGTGCCGACCTCTTCTCGCAGTAAGTTTGGCACCCGTGTGATGGTAGGTCTGACATTCTACTGCGTGGCTAAATTCGAGGCAGATTGGCGACCGTAGAATCCGTTATCCCATTCCTCATTGTGAGGGTCGTTGCACCATGTTATGCGCCTTACGGCCTGGTGCATCCGTTTTCTGCTTGCATCTGTTTCGGGTTACCATTCCCTAGCGGACCGTGCATCCGATTTCAATCAAACCTCCTTAGTCGCCTCTTACGACATCAGTGGCAGGTAACAGTGGTTCTATTCTTTACATCCCAAATCTGGGCCAGGTAACCACTCGGTGATATATGTTATATATATATATATATATATATATAAATATCTATTTGATTGGGAGTTGAAGATGGATAAGGGAGATGTTCTTTGGTCTCTTCGCGACTGTTGTTGGATGAGGACACTAAAATAGATGTTGAATCGATAAAGCGAATTAGGCAGTTTGCAGTTACCCGTTGTACAAGTCGAACTGGATGCTGAGGGCAAGTGAGAGGTGTGTTTAATCATCGAACCACTGGAGCCATAAACATGCATACTCTTCGATATCTGTTGTTGGAGGAGACTGAGCTTCTATGGATCTGCCCGGAGTGCAATGACGTCAGTTTAGTAACTAATAATCAATAACCAATAATTGATTTTTATTGTTTATCTTCTTTTTTTTTTCTACTTCTAGTTTTTGCATTTATTTCGTTATTTATTTTTAGTCACATATTTTCATTTTAGGGCCGTTAGAAATTTATTGTTGTATTCTGTGTAGTGTGCTGTGTAGTGTGCTGTGTAGTGTGCTGTGAAAGAAGTGAAATTCTTCACTTCTGCTGTATCGTTTGCTTGATAAAGGCGTTTTTGTCGAAACGTTGCTGTGTATTGTTATTGTTTTTATATTTTGTAAAACTACAGTACTTTGTTTTTATGTGTTTCGCCATTATTACATAGTTTTACTGAATCTTCCTTATATCGACATTGCTACATAGTTTTACTTCAGTCTTCCCTTATATCGACATTGTTACATAGTTTACTGCATCTTCCTATATCGACATTCTACATAGTTTTCTGCAATCTTCCTTATATCGACATTGTTACATAGTTTACTGCAATCTTCCCTTATATCGACATTGCTACATAGTTTTACTGCAATCTTCCTTATATCGACATTGCTACATAGTTTTACTGCAATCTTCCTTATATCGACATTGCTACATAGTTTTACTGCAATCTTCCTTATATCGACATTGCTACATAGTTTACTGCAATCTTCCCTTATATCGACATTGCTACATAGTTTTACTGCATTCTTCCCATATATCGACATTGCTACATAGTTTTACTGCAATCTTCCCTTATATCAACATTGCTACATAGTTTTACTTCAGTCTTCCCTTATATCGACATTGCTACATATTTTACTTCAGTCTTCCCTTATATCGACATTGCTACATAGTTTTACTGCAATCTTCCCTTATATCAACATTGCTACATAGTTTTACTTCAGTCTTCCCTTATATCGACATTGCTACATAGTTTTACTTCAGTCTTCCTTATATCGACATTACATGTTTTACTGCAATCTTCTATATCGACATTGTTACATAGTTTACTGCAATCTTCCTTATCGACATTGCTACATAGTTTTACTTCAGTCTTCCTTTATATTGCTACATAGTTTTACTGCAGTCTTCCTTATATCGACATTGCTACATAGTTTTACTGCAGTCTTCCTTATATCAATATTGTTACTAGTTTACTGCAATCTTCCCTTATATCGACATTGCTAATAGTTTACTGCAATCTTCCCTTATATCGACATTGCTACATAGTTTTACTGCAATCTTCCTATATCGACATTGTTACATAGTTTTACTGCAATCTTCCCTTATATAGACATTGCTACATAGTTTTACTGCAATTTTCCCTGATATTAAATCATTTATGGACAGTTACCAGAAAGAGTAACAATGCAAGTGCAAATATTTCTTATCATCTTTTTTCTTTCACGCGGAATATTTTTCCAGAGATCGCTGATATCAATGTAGGTGAGATCGAGTTTCTAGTCTTATCGGAGACGAAAGATAAAAGGTAGGTACCGCGTTCAACTTGAAGACGTAAAAGAACCATTGTCTATTGTCTTTCTCCATGTGGACGATGGAATTATTTGTCCACTATTGCCGTTAAGCATAGGAATGGGAGCTATTGGCAGTTCAAAATCAAGAGGTGCAGACTGGAAAGCCACTGCAAGGGCAAAATTTCTAGGAAAAATAAAAATAAAATTCCTAGAAAATAATTTTATCATTTTTTTTTCGAAATTACCTCGAGGATACTCAGGGTGCTACAGAGTTCGTGTGCTGTCGCTGAGACAGACAACATTTCCCTAAAATTATCAGATTTGACTTTTTCTGTAACTATTCTCTTTGTTATCAATAATTAACAATAACGGTGACTGCTCCAAAGAGATCTCAAGAAGATTGACAATAGCAATCAAGAAGTTAAACATTATGAAGAACATGTGGTAAAGCACCAGCAAAATATTAAAATTAAAAATATTGAAAACATGCATTTTTCTAGTGACTACTTATGGTTGTGAATCATGGACCATTACACAAAAAAGAACGAAAATCCAGTCCTTTGAAACTAAATGCTAGAAAAGATCCTACGAATACCGTGGACAGAAAAAGAAAGAACATTGATGTCCTAAAAGAACTAAATGTTAAAGAGATTGGCTGATAAACAATATACTATACAGAAAAATTAGATACTTTGGTCACATTAAGCGTCACGATGGCCTGGAGAGAACAATATTATAGGGCAGGGTCCCAGAACGCAGAGGCAGGCCAAGAAAAAGATGACTACAAGATATTAAAGAAACCATGAATATGACTATCGACGAAGTGGGTGAACTGGCTAGAGACAGAGTGAATTTCAGATGTGCTAAAAAGAGAGCAACGTCCTATAAAGGATACGCACCTTGATGATGATTCTTTTTTTTTTTTTTACGGTACTGGGTCGTCGATCCAACGTCCCCCTCATCTAAACGCCTTTTACAATCTATAAAATAGAACATAAATTCTGTTCTTTGCTAACCCATAAACCACACAAGGGGTTAACCTGAGTTCCCACAGTGGGCGGTACCCCTCCGCCTCCAGTCGGCGCTGAAGTCTTCCAGGGGGCGACAGTGGGTTCAGAAGTAATTGAGGAAGTTTTTTCGTGATTTTGCGAATAAATAATCATTAAAAATTTGAATTCTGCATTTTAATTCATCTTATATCCATCTCACGCGATCCATTTTTTCATCAATGTTCTATTTATATAATCATTTGAAAATTGACCATGTATGACAGAAATATATATCAATTTTCTATGTTAACGTGAAAATAGAGCAGGTATATAAATATGTGTGTGGAGGGTGGACGTTGGCAAACTGTTATAATGTATAAGGGGATGCGTTACAAAGTTTATGTTGTGCAAAGTGGGCGGTGGGCCGAAACAGTTTGGGAATCTATGGCTACACTAACACTATTCTCATGAGAAGTCAGGAATGTACAGAACTACATCGATTTTCAACGGTCTGCTCTTTCACATATTATCATAAATAATATCGCCCGTATGTTTCTGAGGCTCGCAAGGGGAGCATCGAATAGTAGCACAGCAACCTACATGGCATGTCGTAAGAGGCGACTAAGGTAGGAGCCTAGGGAAGTTACCCAAGTAAATAATAAGCGTCACAGAAATCGGATGTGCTGGTCTACTTGTAAACGCATAAATGACACAACGTACAATCGCTCTTAAGCTCAAATCACATACAAATCACTAAGAGTGGTTTAAAAAGTGGTCGATATGGAGCGTTCAAAGAAAAAGTAGATAAATAATCTAGCTACAATATTAAACAAGCCGAGTCCGACAAACCATTTACAAAGTCTACAGACACAGATGACGAGAGAAATGATTCAAATAAAAAAATGTATGAGAATTTGTAACGACATTTTTACAATGTTAATTTGCTGCTAGAACAAAGTGCTAGGATAAATCCAATTTGTTTGATATTTTCTTCTGGAAGAAAAGCGATGTAGTGGCCAATTAGCAGCATCGCAGGAGTTAGGGGTAATGAACGCCCGTATGCCCAGTGTGTTCGTAGCGCGTTGGACTACGGGTGACTATCCTCTGTGTGTGCGGGTTCAATTCCGCGGGATGGCAGAAAAAGCACAAGATTCCCAGAATTACGGTGTTCGTGGCACCGAACCGAAGGGTTACGATGTCCATGGCACCGAGTCGAAGAGCTGAAAAGCTCAAGTGCTTGTGGATCGGAAAAAAGGGGGTAATGAACGAGCTGATATATTGGCTGGCTTGGCTACAATATCAGAGGAAGCTGCCATGGACCGAAAGGACAATCTTAACACATTGAAAGGCCCGCCTGTCCAGCGTGTTCGTAGCGCGTTGGACGACGGAGGACAAGCTCACTGTGACTGCCGGTTCAATTCCGCGGGCTGGCAGAAAAGCCACATGTTATCCAGATTTACGGTGTTCGAGGCACCGAACCGAAGGGTTACGATGTCCATGGCACAGAACCGAAGAGCTGAAAGTGCAAGTGCATCTAAATCGGTTAAAAAACGCATTGAAAGTCTTTTCGAACAGAGGCGTTTCAGGGCTGTGAATCACACTAGCTGACTATATTAAGAGAGATGGATATCAATATTGGTGCAGCCGAAAAGAACGGGAAAAGAAAAGAATACCAAATATGCAAAGAGATTGATTAATCAACATCAAATTGGTGTGTTGGGCTGCTGAATGCTACTGGATTTGTTGAGGAGATCGGAGCATCGCCCGAGTGGTTACCGGGGCCCAAATTAGGGGTGTTTAGAATAGAACCACTGTTACTTGCCACGCATGTCATAATAGGCGACTAAGGATATTGGGCTTGGGGCTAGCTCACCACACCCGAAAAAAATCACTAGATAGCTACAGAAACCACAACCAGGAAAATTCATAGCCCTCACCCGAAGAGGGATCTCACAAGGAGGTACTCATGACAAGAAAGTAGGGAGATAGTGGAGAGCTCTGGCAAAGATCGCGTTGGATTGACGGGCTTGGAAGGCCTTGGCTGTGGATCTATGCCTTCCTTGGGTCGAAGTGTGAAGAAGAAGAGATCGGAGCATCGATGAACGTGTCCAGAGTTCTATGATGATAGTTCTTTGATAACTGATAACTGATAACTGATAACTGAATGTACAAACTCCGTAGCATCAAATACAGATGAACATTTTTGTAGGAATTTTTACTTGAGTATCTTTAATGAATTTTCATGAACACCAACGTTGCAGCTTACTCTTGCACATGTGTGACTCGGTCAGGATTCATGAACACCAACGTTGCATCTTACTCTTGCACATGTGTGACTCGGTCAGGATTCATGAACACCAACGTTGCAGCTACTCGCACATGTGTGACTCGGTCAGGATTCATGAACACCAACGTTGCAGCTTACTCTTGCACATGTGTGACTCGGTCGGATTCTGAACACCAACGTTGCAGCCTCTTGCACATGTGTGACTCGGTCAGAATTCATGAACACCAACGTTGCAGCTTACTCTTGCACATGTGTGACTCGGTCAGGATTCATGAACACCAACGTTGCAGCTTACTCTTGCACATGTGTGACTCGGTCAAGATTTAAACCTATAACTTTCAGAACGACAAGAAAACGTCTTGACCACTTCACACTTTTCCATTTTCAACTTCCAACGGTTTCCTTACGAGCTCAGCTGACATTTATATTATATTCTTCTCATACGTTATACGTTAAATAATGCCTGCAAGCAATTTCTCTGTACCGCTTTATCCCGATCAACTCGTTCAATTTCTTCTATGAGAACAAGGAGTATATTTGCAAGAACCCCAGAGAAAGCAACGGAAGCAAAGAATGGGATCAACAAATAAACAGTAGAACAAGTATTAAGAGCTTCCGAAAAAACAAATAGACAAACACAGGATTAAATCACTTACCTTCATTTCTTACGACACACAGAGAATTCGAACCACTTACACTCATTTAGAATGGCTCGTTCGTTGTGTTCGTAAGAACGCTTGTATTGCTAGGCTAGGCGATGGGTGTCGTAGGAAATGAGGGTAAGGGGTTCATTTAGCTCCTTTCTCGGTATAGTTTGTTTCATGGTTTCCTTATTTCATACTTTCTTTCTTGAACTCTGCATTCCACTTCAATGTCTGACTTATGATTCTTCGATCATTTCTTTTCAAGTATGACCAACATGTTATGTTATGCTATGCGATCGACGTCATGGCACATTGGGCATTCCCATTCGTGCTCTGTCCTCCGTTACAGCAGCCATCCCAAAGTCCATTTGCTCACAGTACCCATGAGAAGTTGATTACTATATCTTCTCTCTCTACCACAAAGACGACACTGTCTGGTATGTCCAAACTTAACGTCTAATTCTCGAACTCGTTCCAGTGTCTGAGACCCGCCCATGTCAACTTGAGAGCGTAACGCATTGATGATATCGGCTCTGTCATGCTTCTGCCCACTTGAGTCGGGCATGTTTGCAAGAAGTCAGCACGCTCGTTACCCGCACCTCCAGCATGTCCAGGCGTGTACAGCCAAGTCATTTTCTTGACATGTGATCTCCGAATGATGTCCACCCATTCCACACGCATACTTTCAGATTCAATCAGTTGAAGCATATTCATCGAGTCTGATAAGATGATCGTTTGGGTAACCTGTTGCTCAGCCACCCGACGAGCCCTGGAGGCGTAGTGATCTCCATGGTCATACTCGATGTCGTTGTCTCAGAAGCCCCGCAGTCCTCATGAAGTGTGCGACCGTTTCGTTGTGCTGAGTAAGCCCACGATGATCTGGTGCCACGCTGACAGAGCCATCGGTGTAGATAATGATATCACCTGGGTGGGAGTGTTGATCCACGAGTGCAAGAATTTCCGCATTGACGACGCCCGGGGCCATTCTCTACAGCGGCGTCAAGTGTGCTGACAACCTTGGCGTAAGCAGTCATATCCTCTGATATAGGCATCCATTCGTCACCGTGCCTCAGCTCATCTAAAGTACAGACCTGTTTAATAACATCTTCTGCTTCGGCCATCCAGGATCGACCTCTCTTCAATCGCCTTCCCTTGTTCTCATTTTATGGTTTTGTGAGAGGATGATTTGTGTCCGCAGAAACTCTCAGATACGCTTTTACCTGTGCGACTTTGTGTCTCGTGGCTATCGTTGGCAATCCAAGGACATAGCGCATTGCCTCAAAAAATGACCAGATATCTCCATCTTCTAATTTTTACAGTTGTTACTAGTGATATTTCTCTGATTTCATTCCTTCTGAATTCACCCCTTTTATGTTTCTTATTTTTCACACACATCTATTTTCAAATGCATTCAACTTGCTTTCTATATCTTTAGTCATTTTCAACTCTAGCTAGATATGTTAGGATTGATACAACATTTAAATTATAAATTCAATTTAGTTTTAAACTATATAACTTGCAGTTCCATATTTTATTTAGACTTTAAAAGCTGATGTTGCTTTAATAATTCGTAACATAATTTATTTTTAAACATTTCTTGTGCAATCAAAATTGCTATTTTTTTATACTTAAATAGGTGAAAATGCTCTGTTATTTTATCATTTATTCCTGCATGTCGCTCGAGTGGTTACCGGGGCCCAAATTTGGGGTGTAAAGAATAGAACCACTGTTACCTGCCACCCATGTCATAAGAGGCAACTAAGGAGGTTTGGCTGAAATCGGATGCACGTGTCCTAAATGTGTAGAAGTCTGTGCGTTTAGGGGCCTACCAAACCAATGTGCAACGTATACACGTTCTTGGCAAAGATCAAACATATCACAAAGAGTGATTACAATTGATCGTAAAGAACGAACGCAAAAGAAGAGAAAGAAGAAGATTCCTGCAGTTTCAACATTACTTGCCGAAGGTGTCTTACTATATTTATATTTTCATAGCTTATCTACAGTCCAACTTTTGATGCTATAGATGACACATCTCTTTCTGTTTGCATATTTGGCTGTTTTTAACTTAACATTACAATATCATCTGCAAAATCAAAATCTTCCAGATGACTATGTGTTACCAAAATAATGCCAGCTTTGCCCTGCGACATTTATCAACACCGAGTAATAACCACTCCAAACACTTTTTTTTCTTTTAATTGCATATCCTTTACAGGACTTTGCGATGCTGTTTGTGATTTTTCTAGGCATTATTACGTTCAGTAGTTTGCCATTATTTTCTGAACGGGTGGTGTCACCGTCCTTTTATTTTTGGACATCCACGCGAAACAATTTGCAACCAAACTGTACACAGCGTGATTCGAACTCAGAACGTCGGGGTTAATAGACCGAGTCACTATCCCCTTGGTCACAAACGCCACCCTCCTCAAACACTAGCAGAGCTAAAATATAACCTTTTTTTCACTCCAGTTTCAACCATAAACCAGTTGCTGTGTCCACCATCAGTACGAACTGCACACTGTGAACCATCATAGAGGCTCTTGATAATGTTTATTATTTTGTCTGGTATTCCACAGCATCTCAGAATATTCCACAGGGAGATTATGTGTTGGCTATTAAAAGCTTGTGTTGAAATCGATGACATTTAATATAAGTGGTTGTTGCTTTTCAATATATCTCTCCACGATTAGACTTTTGAATATTTTTGATCTAAGCAGCCTCTTCAGTGTGTAAAATCCAGATTCATCTTCTCTCAAGGATGTGTTCCCTTTTCCATATGATTTTATTAAGAATGATTTAGCAAAATGTCATGGTCATTACTAATAATAAGGTGATCCCTCTCCAATTATTGCATCTTTGAGATCACCTTTCTTGGGCGAATCTTAACAATTCTTTCTTTCTTCCATTGTTTTGGGACTGTTTCTTCTTCCTATATTTTATTACAGAGTTCTTGCACCACGCTAATCACGGTATCTTCTGTTACGTTGAGCATTTTCTACAGTCATATTGTCATCACCTGATGCAAGTTAACCCATTCACTCCTCTGAGCCGATGTACCGGTTCGCAATAATTTTTAAGATGTTGTAAAGCCTGTATACTGGTAAATGCAAATGCGTCCGGAGATTACAACAATTACGGAGTGAAAGGGTTAAGCATGGGACCTATATTATTTCGTCCATCTCCGATAAGACAAGGATCTCGTTCTCACCTACATTTAGATCCGTGATCTCTGGAAATGTTTAACAGTCGCATCACGCGGGAATTGATCAAAGTACCTTTGGATATAAAGGCTAACGGATTACCTCTACGCCACATAGATCCCCTCAATAGAAAGTGAAATGTATGTCACTTCCTATTTGAATACCCAAGTATTCGAGAAGTAGGTTGTCCTGTTCTTTTCCTCAGTTGTGGAGAGTTGATTGTGTGAATTGGACCCATAACCTTTGTTTTTTTGTTCACGATTCGAACACTCTATCCGCATCATTATTACCGCCTCACTGCCGATGCAAGTGCACTTCCAATTAACCAAACTAAAAACTACCGAAAGTGTCAGACTGAGTTAGTGAGAAGAAAAATGTTAGTGCGGAAGAGAACTTGTCATTTTCCCATTTAATTGTTAAAGATTTTGAAGTGGATGTAACTCAGGGACTATTTTTGTAAACTTGAGCTTTGAATATGTTCTAGCTCGTTTCTTGTCAATCGTTTTCTCTAATTATGTTTTGTCTTACAGCGTCAGGATAAGAAGAGATTTCTAGAACGGGCTTTTGTATGCGCTTCATAAAAAGTGTTTTCGTTTTCTCTAATTATGTTTTGTCTTACAGCGTCAGGATAAGAAGAGATTTCTAGAACGGACTTTTGTATGCGCTTCATAAAGTGTTTTCCACCGCCTCTATTATTTCTGATCCACATTTTAATCGGACGACGTTTTGCTTTGTATCCACTGTATTGGTGCAACATATCTCTTTGAGGTGCACTGTCTGTTGGTAATCGGCTTATCTGACCAAACCATTTAATTTGTTGTTTCTTGATGAAGCTCAGTTCTGATGTTGTACCCACTTTTTCCTGATGTCTTCATTTCTAAACCACTTATTTCTTGATACATCCAGCACCCAGCGTAGACACTACATCTCTATTGTGACTAATTTTCTTCTATCATTTGATATCAGCGTTCAGGTATGACAATAATAGCATAATGGTTGGAGAAAGATTGTGTTGTACAATGCTCATTTCGTGTTCACGATGCCATGTTTAGGCTCACTCCTAAAGAGCACTATCGTTCAGATACAATGAAAGCATACAAAGAGAACGTCCACGTAAACGATTGATCAATGGAGTATCCGAGGCACTAAATTCCACCTAGTACAAAGCTTATAGTGTCTCCAGGTGTCTGTTTTATGGATCTGACGCATGATGGTGAAAAAGGGAACGAGAATAGATAGATAGATAGATGGATTGATACATAGATTGATGGATAGATAGATAAATAGATAGATTGATAAATATATTGACTGATAGATATATAGATAGATAGATTGATAGATAGATAGATGGAAAGATTGATTGATAGATTGATTGATAGATAGATAGATAGATTGATATATATACTTATAGAGTGATAGACAGATGGATGGATAGATAGATTGATAGATATATAGATATTTTGATAGAAAGATAAATAGATAGATAGATAGGTAAGATAGATAAATAGATAGATAGATTGATAAATAGATTGATAGATAGGTAAGATAGATAGATAGATAGATAGATGAATGACATGTTTGCATTTCCAAATTGATATCGTTTGTCCTATGACTTGGTTTTCTATTATTGCATCTATGTCCAATTATTTCACTTTACGTGTCTATGTCACAAAGCCTTGTAGTCGATTTATAGCCCATTGAGACGGGTTAACATCTTGTTAGATCAGATGCCGAGTCTTTCAATGAAATTTCTATCTGAGCATGTCTAATCTAAATTCTATAAATTATTGGAATAACAAAATTGCGAATGATTTCTTCCTAAGACAATTAACAGAGTAAATGGTTGTGAAGATCAAATTTTCAATATAGTTGAAGATTGATAGTAGGTTGGGTGGAGTGGAGTGGAGTGGTGTGGAGTGGTATGGTGTACTTCAACTTCTCGGTGACTGCCTTTTGTATGAAGAGACTACAATTGAAATTGAATCCGCTTGTGTGTTGCCAGGCCTGCAGGAGGAACAAAGAATAGTAACACTGCCATCTAAAAGGCATGTCGTAAGAGGCGACTGAGGTAGGGGTCTAAGGAAGCTACCCAAGGAAATAAAAAAGCGTCGCATAAATTGAATGTGCTAACCTAGCATGACTCGCACAACGTACATTGCCTTAGGCTTGGATCACATACAAATCACAAAGAGTTTTTAACAAGTGGTCGACATGGAGCGATCCAAGAAGAAGAATAAAACGATATTGAGAATCTATGCAGCTATTTCAGAGTTTGAAGTTATTCATTGTACAGACAAAACTAGATGAATGGGTGGTAGAGTCAAGAGTCTAACTAGATAGAAACTGGAGCGTGTATGTTTAATCAGATAGAAACTGGAGCGTGATCTTTAATCGATAGAAACTGGAGCTTGTATGTTTAATCAGATAGAAACTGGAGCGTGTATGTTTAATCAGATAGAAACTGGAGCGTGTATGTTTAATCAGATAGAAACTGGAGCGTGTATGTTTAATCAGATAGAAACTGGAGCGTGTATGTTTAATCAGATAGAAACTGGAGCGTGTATGTTTAATCGGCTGAGCGTGTATTTATCAGATAGAAACTGGAGCGTATATGTTTAATCAGATAGAAACTGGAGCGTGTATGTTTAATCAGATAGAAACTGGAGCGTGTATGTTTAATCAGATAGAAACTGGAGCGTGTATGTTTAATCAGATAGAAACTGGAGCGTGTCTACTTAACAAGATTTTATTTTTTTTTGATCCAACAGCACTTGAACTTTTTCAGTTCTTCGGCTCGAAGCCATGGACATCGTAACCCTTCGGCTCGATGCAATGGACATCGTAACCCTTCGGTTCGGAGAGAGGGCTTGTCATCCGCAGTTTAACGCGATACGAACACGCTAGGAAGGAGGACAGCTTAACCAGAAATCTAAACTGGAGCAATCAGTACTTATATACTTATCGAATAAAGCTGGGAAAGACAGAGAACATATTGTTTTGCCTGTACTGCTATGACGTCAATTCAGTTAGCATTAACCAGTAAATAATCAATAAGAAACACACGGTGGCGGACACTTATAATCCCGCAATTGTTGATTGTCCTAGACTGCAATAAAGTGTCGTTTTACAATGTACTTGTGACAGAATTTATCAATGTCAGACAGGTTATTGACCTGGTAACCTTCACTTCTGCCTCTTGAACTTTGAATGTGTCGGTGTATTAATATCTAATATCATCTGTTGGTTATTGGTTACTGAACCGACGTCACAGCACTCGGGCAGACCTTAGGTGCTCAGTCTTCACCAACAGCTCTCGAAGGAATGTATACTAATGGTTCATGTAGCTCGCTGGTTACACAGACTTCTCTCTCTGCCCCTCAAGCTATCAGTTCTACTTGTACAAAGTATCGTACGAGTGGTTACCGGGGGCCCCGGTTTGGGGTGTAAAGAATAGAACCATTGTTACCTGCCACGCATGTCGTAGAGTCGACTAAGGAGGTTTGACTGAAATCGGATGCATATGTCCGCTAGGGAATGCTAACCGGAAACAAATGTTTGCAGAAAACTGATGCACCAGGCTGTAAGGCGCATAACGGGGAAGCAGAAATCATAGGAATTGTATCCTACAGAACTGCCCCAGTGTGCAGACTTGAGAAGAAAAGAGGTGGCCCATTTACACTAACGTCCAAGACAAACTGTATGGCGTGGCTGATAATCTGAGGCCTTTACTAGAGAATCCAAAATCCGAATCTAGTGAGAACACAGAAGAAGTACAAAGTGTAATTGCAAACTCCCTAAATCACTCTGTTGGTTCAACGTCTATTTTAGTGTCCTCATCCAACAGTAGGTTGTCAAGAGACAGAAGAACTTCTCACCACGATGCACAGGTTTAAAGGTTTTAAAGCTGTGCATCGTGGTGAGAAGTCAGGCTATGTTTTCTTGGCTAGCACACATAGTAGGGTTGTTGTAAAGCAGAGTGAAATGGAGCATACAATAAAACTACTTCCAGTTTGAGAATGGAGGCTGTCCGTTCTCCATTGTCTCTATCGGTATAAACAACAACATCATTATCGCTTGTATTATCTTCTGTTAATTGCGAGCTCAGCCATCATCATCCGTTAAGCCATATAACTTCTAGAAACAGCTCTCCCAAATTGGGCGGTATCCCCGCAGTGGCTGAAGCGTTCTAGGGGGCGGTAGTGGTTCAGAAGAATTTGGAGGTGTTCCATGGGATTAGGGTCGGTGACTCCTTAAAAAGTAATTAATAATAAATATTTTAACATAAATTATTTTCGTGATTTTGCGATTGAATAATCATTTAAAATTTGAATTCTGCATTTCAATTCATCTTATGCCTGTCTTACATGATCCATTTTTTCATCAATTTTCTTTTTAATGCATATAACCATTTTGAAAATTGACCATGTATTACAGAAATATATATCCATTTTTAATGTCAAATAGAAAATCGAGCATGTATATTGTGGGGAGGGGGCGTTGGTAAACTGTTATAATGGTGAGGGCGTTATAAAGTTTATGTTGTGCAAAGTGGGCGATGGACAGAAAAAGTTTGGTAATCTATTCTCTAGGCCATAGATTCCCAAACGTTTTCGGCTCACCACCACTTTGCACAACATAAACTTTTAATACCGCCCTCCACATTACAGTTTGTCAACCACTTCCCCACACATATATATATATATATATATATACACATGTCTATCTTCTCTTTGACATAGAAATTGATATATATGTATGTCATACAAGGTAAATTTTCAAATGATTATGTGCATGAAATAGACAATTGATTAAAAATGGATCGTGCAAGACGATTTATTTTAAAATATATATTGTTAATTTCTCCTTTAAGGATCCACCGACCCATAATCGCATTAACACCCTCAAATTCTTCTGAACAAACTATCGCCCCCTAGAACGCTCAGCGCCCACTAGGCGTTGCCTCCCACTTTGAGAAACGCTGGCCTAGAGCATCCTCTCTTTCTCGAACAATTAACATCCCACTTCAATACCTGCTTTGTTATTCTGTGATAATTTCTTCTCAGAGTAGACCTAACATATCTTCATCTTCTCTTTCCTATAACTTCAAACGCATTCAACTTATTTCTATCTCTGTAATAATTGTCCAACTGTCACTGAAATATGTTAGTAATGATATAACATTGGAATTTAGAGAACACTGGTTGATGTGATTCCAAAACATGATCATAAAATCTGTCTACTGCAGGCGAGCTCAAGAAAATAATGTGACCCCTGTCCGCTACCTTCGATAAGAAATTGTTTTGTTGAATCTGGCATCCGAACAGACACAGACTTGTTGGTCGGTTCTAAACCCGACCGTGGGACCGGGTCCCCGGGGGGATCAGAAATGGTCCCCTGCGAACTTAAGGGATTCTGAGGCGCTGATTAGGGCTAGAAGTCCCCTAGTAAAAAAAGTATGCGAAATGGGATGTGGGACTACTTGTGGGCCCATCTGGAACAAAAATTGCTAAAACTCAGATAAATACAAATCACACGGGTCGTTAACAAGTGGTCGATATGGAGCATTCGTGAAAAAAAAAAAAATTAATAAAAAATTAAATTTAGAGAACAATGGTTGAGGGACCCCAGACATGTTCACTACCCACTGCAGGTGAACTCAAAAAAATAATGTGACCCGCCCCTACCTTCGACAGCAACTATTTGATGAATTGAATCTTAAAATAGACAGAGACTTTTTAGAGAATCCTGAACCCAGTCGAAAATAAATAAGGGGGGGAATGAAAGTAGAAAAAGTTGTTTTTTGGTTATTTTTAAAAAAATTCTTTATTTATTAATAAGGAAACATATTAAAATGAAAAAATGAATAAAAAATGGAATGAATTCGGGAAAGTGATAAAATCAGAGACATGTCGGGAACCACTAGTGACAACTGTTATGAAAAAAGATGGAATATGTTGGACCATTGAAAAAAAAAAGAAAATAAATTCCAAAAAAAAAAACCGGGAAAAAAATTTCAAAAAAAAAAAAAAGGGGGGGGGGAAAGGGAAGGGGAAAAAATTCCCAAAAAGTTAAGGAAGGGTTATAAAAATTTTAAACCTATTTTGTGAAGGAAAAGTTATCGTTCATTTTTTTAAATAGTTTTAACAAGTTGAAAATACTTGGGGAAAATTGGTTTTTAAATGTATAAAGTTCCCAATTTTTTTATTAATTTTTGGGCTGAGGACATGGGAATATGGCTGACAAAGTTAATGACCTAGCTGTGATCCCACAAAGCTTTTCGGTTAGATTTTTATTTATGCCCACAACAGAAAATTTTTCTTGGCCTTACCGTGTTTAACCCAAACTCTAATATTTATATTGGGCATAACTACCGGGATCCCCGACTGTTTCTTGAGGGGGGGGGGGGGATTTTTATATATGTTTGATAGAACACTGTAATTTTTTTTCAATTTTCTCAATTCTGTGAGTCATTTATTTAAAGACGAAAAATATTCTTAACTCATTTTTGTTAAACTTAACTTTTGCATAATATAACGGGTTTAGCATTTTTTAGGGTTTTTAAATAATTCGTCTATATAAACAATAATGGGAAAGCGAATCGTGACCGTTTTTGGGCTGATTTCCATTTTTTACCTTAGTCCCCAGGCCCTTGAGTTTATAGTTGGCTGTGATTGAACACGGGTTCCCCATGGGGCCGGGGCAATCCATTCGGCCAGACGGGCGTCTTCATATAAGATTTGGGTCATCTATGAAAGTCTCCCATTAAAAAAAGCTCATGTACTTCCAAAAAACATAAACAATTTCCCGTGTTTGTCTTTATTTACCCCACTAAGATAAATAGAATATTTTCCCCCCTTTATTTTTTTTCCGATTTTTTATTGGATTTCATTATTAGTCCCCTTATACAATGGGGACCTTCCCAAACAGACACGAACAACGCCCTATAATTAAACACAAGTTATTTATCAAGTTCCTAAGGGGAAACCGTCTCCAGTATTTTTCATACAGGTTTGGGACACTAAGTTAAAAAAAAGGGCCCAAAGATTGCTAATTTATTATGAAAATCAAGGGACAGGGCCCGGGGCTTTTGGCTTTGTGGCCATTAACCCCCATGTCTAAAAGGCGACTAGGGGGATGTCCTTGGGCTAGCACCAATACCGTAAAAAAAAATAATGGCTAAAAAAGGGGCGAAACCCAGTAAACGCTGGGAAAACCGGACTCGCCGGGATAGCCCAGGCTCCCAAAAGGGGCTAAAAAATGTGACATAAAACACCAATGCTAAGGCTGCATGAATCAGATTTCCAAAATAAATTATGGGGAGGTCTGGTACATCGTCGGGTGATCAAAAAAAACCTTTCAATGTTTGTTCTTTTGAAAGCAGTGTTGTTGGGGTGTGTTAGTTTAAGTAGATATACAAGGAAAGAAGAAGAAACAAATGATATATCGAAAAAACAAAAAACAAAAAAAATTGATACCACAAATAAAAACATAAATTCAGATATTTTTTACATATAAAAAACACAAATGACTGGGAAGACTATCATGGAAGGAGACATACTAGCAAAAAGGAGGAAAAAGAATAAAGGAGAATACCCAAAAAAAGGATTCAGGGTGTAACTGATGGTTTGAGCATCAGCTCAGAGGCGGGGCATTGACATATGAGATAAAAAACCGGGAAAGGGAAAGTTGGGGTGGCAAAGTTCTG
>JADZMA010001091.1:0-25406 GCA_020796225.1 Arion vulgaris
TTTTTAGCGGACTAAAAAAAGAAAAATTAAAAAAAGGTATTTCTAAAATGGCCTTCAACATCCTCACACATCACTATCCTCCTCACCGACATCACTCAGTACATCCTAACTGACATCACATCACTCAGCACATCCTCACTGTATCACTCAGTACATCCTCACTGACATCACATTCCCTTCTCATTTTCATTTTAGCGGTAGGTGGTATTCTTAACACTCCTCTGTAAACATGCAAACCTTATTCTAAAAAGTTGACAGTAACTAACCACACTTCTTACCTGCTGATGGAGACTGATCAAACTCTGGTGCTGGCCATGACATCTGTGCAAGCAATCCTGAAGCACACACCATTGCTGCATGCTCCACCACATTGTTGGCATGCAGCAGAATGTTTGGAGACTGAAAGCCACAGAAATATTTTTTTTCATTCTTTAATTTATTTAACCATTTCTTGGTGGCTCTGGCCTAGGGATAGTATTCGGTCTATTACCCCAATGTTCTGAGTTAAAATCACCTGCGGACAGTTTGGGTGCAAATTGTTTCACGTTGATTTTTACAAAGAGAGCATGGCACCACCCGTTCAGAAAGCAATGGCAAACTACTGAACGTAATAATGCCTAGAAAAATCACAAACAGCGAAAAAAGCTGGGGTTGATTCGCAAAGTCATTTGAAGGATATGCAATTAATTAAAAAATTTCTGGAAACAAATTTATTTTCAACATGTTTGTTCTGCCTGTAGCCACTATTTTTATATTTGAAGCTTCTTCTTCTTCTGTGATCAAAATTGGCTTCGACTACTACTCCTGTATATGTCATAAACAGGGTGGTGCGCTTGAAACTACCGTTCCCCTATTTGTTTCACTGATGAGTTGTTTCTGTTGCAGATTTCCATTCTCACTCTGCTCAGACTGGGGCAGTCTTGCAAGATGTGCTTTGGAGACTACTTTGGTGCTCCACAGGTGCAGGCAGCTGAGACTCATTCTATGAAGAAGTCTGAAGACTGGTCTTCACTGTTTAATTGATTTATGCTGTTTTGCTCTGGGTTGTATCCTTCATTTGCTTTTCTCCACATCATTTTTCTGGACTGTTTCAGGAGAATCTTTGCTTCTGTAAAGGTTTGTTTACAGCTTCAAACGTGATCTCACTGTTTAACTTTGTCCATCAAAGCAAACAATCAGATATTTTTTCATAATAACACAGTACACTTCAATACTTTCTTATTTTATATAAACTTAGTTCTAAAGTAAGATCAGTTCCCAAATCCTGGGCAGCAGATAAAAATAAACAAAAAGCATGTTGAAAATGTTGCAGGGGCGAAACTGGCATTGATTGGGTAGAAAATAGTCAACTAGAAGATTTGGATTTTGCAGATGATATTGCCTTGTTAAGTAGAAACAACCAAGATATGTAAGGAAAAACAGACAACTTGTCATCTATAGCATCAAAAGTTGGACTGCAGATAAGCTATGAAAAAACAAATATAATGAAGACACCTATGGCAAGTAATGCAGATATCACTGGAATCTAAAATGATAAAATAACAGAGCAGTTCACCTATTTAGGTAGCAATTTTGATTGCACAGGAAATGTTAAAAAAGAAATTATGATACAGAATTGGCAAAGCAACATCAGCTTTTAAAAGTCTAAATAAAATATGGAACTGCAAGTTATATAGTATTAAAACTAAATTACAAATTTTCAATTCAAATGTTGTATCAATTCTAACATATGCCAGCGAGAGTTGGAAAATGACTAAAGATATGAAAAGCAAGTTGAATGCATTTGAAAATAGATGTCTGCGAAAAATAATGAATATAAAATGGAATGAATTCAGGAAAAGTGATGAAATCAGAGATATGTCTGGTCAACCACTAGTGACAACTGTTATAAAAAAGAAAAGATGGAGATATGTTGGGCACACCTTGAGGAGAAATGGCTCAAAACGTCCCTCGCTGAACTAACGAGTTCACTCAAGCCTTTCAATATCAGTGGATACCGTCACATGCAACGTTGGGGGAAAACGAGCGCCAACAAGCTAGCCAAAGAGGGGGGGCGACTACCTCAGACTGATCTCGGGATCGGTTTGGGAATCAAAACAACCATCGGTTCGCACTACAGAAGCAAATGGGCAAAAGACCACCCTCAGCACACAGCCAGTGACGGATACTATGGTCTCTCCGCGTGAACAAGTTGCCATACTTCGCCTCCTGCCGGCCACAACAAGCCCCGAGCCCACATGTTCCATAAATTTAAAATTGGCACAACTAGCCTGTGCACCTGCAATATGGCAGACATGACGGCAGAACACGTCTTGCAAGACTTCACGTTTACGGTATAGGAAGAGTACTGGCCACAACACACAGAGCTTTAAAAGCTGTCGGAGCAGTCCCAAAAACAACAGTAAAATTCATGATAAAAATTGGTTCATCAGTCTAGGCCGGGAACGCAAAGAAGGAAGGATCACAATATCAAAGCAGGGCATTGGTAGGATGCAAAGGGTTCAAAAAAGAGGTCGACCTAAGGGAGCCCCTGAAACGATTTTGCTGAGAGGGGCAGGAAATATTGGTCTCAGTTCCATGGAGAGATTGGGCGGGTTGCCCAGGATAAAAGCGGTGTAAAAGAATTATTGAGGCCCAATGTAAGCATATACGGTACTAGAGGAATTATTATTATGTTGAAGATAGATAAATGTTGCTGGAGATTGATAGATAGGACCATCATCATTGCACTTCGGTGAGTAGCCATGTGTGCTCAATCTCTTTCTTACATAGGAAGATCTCAGCTGCAGTGCACGAACTTCATAGCATTGGTGAGGGTCCCCAATGTAACTTGTAGGAATTTAACTTGAATTTTTTCTAATGAATTTTGGCCAGGCATCAGCTTTCCAGCCTGCTCTTCTGATTTTGAACTTCGTGCTCAACTTACCTTTGTGCCCATCTCCAAGAGGACTAGGAACTCGATCTCACCTACACTGAATCAGGTTTTCTGGAAAAATATCCTGATAGCTCCACGGGGAAACAAGTATCTTTGGAACAAGAGGCGGCACCAAACTTCCATAGCATAATTTATAAAATGCTTCATAAGGATACAAAATTTTTTTACTGTCACAATAGAAGAAGAACACCACCTGATGGAGCTGCTGTTGTGTATCCTGGACGTGATCCCGGTAGACAGATGTCTTGTAGAACTCCACCCACATTTAATATAATCAGAACTAGTTTGGCTTGAAGTTGAGGTGGAGCTGGGATGTTGCTGGCAGCAAATTTTAGACTACTTGTCAGCTAAAATTATTTTTTTAAAACAAAACATAAAATATTTTATATTATATATTTTAGTTAGTAACAAGATGTTTAATGTTTTGTATGAGTTGTTTTATGTGGAGATGGCACTTGATTCCATCGGATGTAGAAAGATATGGGATAGTATGGCATACAATTGTATTTATCTTTAGTCTCTTCATGTCCTTTTGACATGTCGGCTTCTACAAGAGATTTCTATTGCTGACATTATGCCCACTATATGCACACTGAAAGTTTGGCTTTGCTGGTCTTCAACCCGGGAATTTTTGTAGTCACTATAGCAGGGTGTTATTTTCTTTTGAACGCTTCAAATCGACAGCTTGTTAACCACTATTTGTGATTTGTATGTGATCCAAGCCTAGGAGTGATTGTACGTTGTGCAGTTATACCTACAAGTAGGCCAAGCATATCCAATTTCTGTCGCTTTTATTTACTAGGATGGGTTCCTTGGCCCTACCTCAGTGCCCCTTATGAGATGCCTAATTCGCAGTGTTACTTTCTTTGCTTCCCTTGAGGCCCAGCAATACACAGGCGCAGCGTGTTATCAACTTTACAATAAACAAATCAGTAAACTCCTACCTAAGTCGTACCTCAAGTAAAAACAACAAATAAACTTAGTATAAACTCCTACCTGAGTCTTTACTCTGTAAAACACTGCAGAGGCTGTTCTTGGTCCCCGAAAAAGGTAGAACAACATGGACAGCATTGATCAAATTTTGCTTGTGAAGGTTAGATAAGTGAAGATTAGTATCTAACACTTCGACCGACATACTGCTCTTTTGGTTAGTCTGGGAACAATTAAAACCAATGGAGCGGCAGGACTCTGTGGTTTCTGGTTGGGGATCTGGTGAAGCGTTGTCGCTGTTTCTGCCAAGTAACATTCTGAAAAGTTGTTAGAAACAAGAATTTCTTCAGTTAACTGTTATAGGAAGACTATCATCATAGCATTCCAGACATGTCCATAGGTGCCTGATCTCCACCCCCAACAAATCCAGGGTGTACAGGGGCCCCAAACACCCCAGACATGTCCATAGGTGCTGTGATCTCCACTCAACAAATCCAGGAGTGTACAGAGGCCCAACACTCCAGACATGTCCATAGGTGCTGTGATCTCACCTCAACAAACCCAAAGAAGTGTACAGAGGCCAACACTCCAGACATGTCCATGGGTTTGTGATCTCCCTCAACAAATCCAGAAGTGTACAGAGGGCCAACACTCCAGGCATGTCCATAGGTGCTGTGATCTCCGCCTCAACAAATCCAGAAGTGTACAGAGGGCCAACACTCCAGACATGTCCATAGGTGCTGTGATCCCCGCCTCAAAATCCAGAAAGTGTACAGGGCCAACACTCCAGACATGTCCATAGGTGCTGTGATCTCCGCCTCAACAAATCCAGCAGCGTACAGAGACACAGCACTCCAGACATGTCCATAGGTGTTCTCTCTCCGAGCGCGATCGGCCTAGACTGATGAACCACTTTTTTCATGAATTTACCGTGTTTTAGGGACTCGTTCCTCCTTTAAGCTTCTGGTGAAGCTCTGTGTTATGGGGCCAGGTTTCTTTTCTTATCCCTGCTATCAGTTGACAATCTTGCAGAACGTGTTCTGTCGTCTTTCCACTTTTGCAGAGGCACAGGCTAGTTGTGCCAATTTTAAATTGTGAAACATGGTGGATTTTGTGTGGCGGTACAGAGAAAAAAGTATGACAACTTGATCACTACAAGACAGACCATAGTATCCGTCGCTGTTGTTGTGGTGAGGATGATCTTTGTCCATTTGTCTCTATGGTGCCAGCCATGGTTTTCTGGCTTCCTCATACTGATCTGAGATCAGTTAGGTATTCCCTTCTTTAGCTAGTTTTGACGTTGTTTCGCTCAAGTTACAGTGTGATGGTACCCATTGAAGGGCAGTGCGTTTGAGAGAGCGCTATAGTCTGTCCATTAATTCGTGACACTTTTGGGAAATTGATTTTCTAAAACTCCTGTTGGATCTCAGTGATTTTGCATGCGCCTTAGAATATCCATGGCTAAAATAAAGCTACCAGTAGTTCATAGATGATACGGATTTTGCATGCAATTCCTTTGATCTTTTATGACAATTCAAATACGAGGCTCAAATTTTAGATTTTACAGTAATCCCTAGAATTTGTCCATGTCAATTCCCATTCATAGGGGTATTCCATATTAACTGATAGGTCAAATAATTAAGTGTGTGCCCTTTTTGTGCAATCGTGACCTTGGATACAATTGCAACAGTTAGTCCTCCCCTTGGTCACCATTAGACCCCAGGGTGTCTTAACTCACCACAAATTGTATGATGGTAGACGCATTTGGATATGGAAATGTTTTCGTGTATTTCTCAGTCTGTAATCAAAATATGATTTGTATCATCCCAAATCTGACGATTCCATGAGGTTGATAATTGTTACTGGCTGGACAAATTGTAATCTATCCCGGTGCCAGTACTCGTCTTCCTCTCAGCACTGTTCAAACACTTCTTCCCGAACTGCATGTCTATCATTGAGAGGACTCACGTGTCAGAACTTCAACATCACACATTTTAACGTCCTGTTCTGTTCGGGACTTGCCCTTTTACTTTAGCCCAGACAAGCCTTCGGATTGGGTGAGCATGATATGGAGGTAGTCGCAAAGGCGTGTGGCGTATTCAGATTTTGTCAATATGAAACACCTTTGTCTTATTTGTCATCCTCCCCAGGTGCAACAACTCGGGTTTAAATATGTATCTCGAAGCTGACATTTTCCTTCAAACCAGTCCTAATTTGATCTTTTGATTTGATGCAGTTGGTACTTTGTCTTCCGCTGATACTGCGCTGTGATAGGATGCATTATCCCTTACCAAGCATGATGGTCTGTTTAGAATTGGAAATAGATCTTTCTCCATCCAGTGCCTGAAAATATGTCCATTCATTTCTGTTTAGTCCCCACCGTCGGTACTTTTGATTGGAAAATAAGTCCCGCGTCATGGACAAGACCTTCTTCACTGCTTCCTGCATGTGTTAGTATAATAGGCTGGCCTTTGCTGCTTGGTATTTTTCTTTTCTGTTCACCGTCTACTGTTGCCATTTTTAGCTTTGGGGTGGTGACATTGACCCAGGGTTCTCCAAATATACAATATCATAGCATTGCCTCCGCGCTCCGGATCTCCTCAGTTTCTTGAGGCAGCAATTAAATGTGCTTTTCACAAATAATATTCCTGCACCTATAGTTTTTTTGAAGGTGAAGCCCGGCTCTTTCAATTTTTCCCTAAGTACTTTTAGAAATGTCTATGCCCGATCATTGCAGTTTTAATTTCAGTTTCCTGAGAGTAACAAGTTGATTTTGCCAAACATTTTCAAGGCTCTGATCTTAGCATCTATGTCAAAGTCGTCATTTTCTTTTCCCTTTCCCTTTCTTGACATTGGGGCACTTTGTGTCCTGTTTAATCCATGGAAAAGTTCTCTATTCAGACCAAAACGCCAGTTGCGTTGTTTCTCAGGGTTATGAATATCGAATATAGATGACCCCTCTTAGATTCCCCCGAAATGTTGGTATATAAAAATGTAACCTTCTGCATTGTTAAATGTACTCAGACTCATTATGAATGTGATATCAATGTCAGTTTTGATAAGCCAACAAATATGATACAATAACTTCATACAAATGCAGATACACCTATAACTATCCGGTATCCCAATTATAACGTCATATGCTTTCCGTTTCAAAGTCGACTGGGTTAGGTGCAGGGAATTGGGGAAATTTTGTTTACTCACGATATTTCAATGTTACCATAATGTATTTTTAGAACAACGTCTCTGTGTACCGTAGATCTGTACTATTTGTACAATCCGGGGGTTGATTTTAATATAACCTGAAGAAAATATTTCAAACTACATAAAATTTTTTCTTGGAAAAATATTTCTCAGCGTCAGGGATATTCTAGGCTGCTTGCAAAAATCACTCAGACCCAACGGAAGTTTTGAGAAAATCAATTTCAAACGTGCTCACGAATTAAGGGGCGGACTATAGTTCATGAGGGTGCTTGAGTTCATTGAGCTGTTTTGCCTACCTTTTAGTGCCGTGATGACCCATGAGCATCGGGGGGAATATCACACTTTGTTGCGAGATGTGCCTCTTCTCTCTAGGATCATTTCAGCCGCTTTTCTTATTGCCTCTGATTGCGTTTTCCCAGCTGATCCGTCAGTATAGATGTGTAACCACTTTTTTTCTGGGGACTCTGCCTCTATGTATTTTCTGTGCGCTCTTCTTAGGTTTCTTGCTGGCCTTTTTAGTATCCTGGGGTTGATTCCTTAGTTCTGGCATTTTGGTTTCCACGCGGGCACTTCTCGGTTGTCGGGTTATTTGGCTTGCAGTTTGCTAGGACCGGATGGTCGCGTCAGTCTTTGGCGTTTTGGAAGCTGGTCCTCTGTATTCTGCCCCTTCAATCCATTCTTTCGTACATAGGGTGGGAATCAGGCGTTAAGTTTTTCCCCAACACCAGACTTTTCTGTCCTTGATCTGCCATTGGTTGGATGCCTTGATTGTTTCTATCGCCTTGATAGGTGTTCTGATCTCCGCCTCAACAAATCCAGCCCCGTACAGAGGCCCAACAAGAAGCTCTTGACTTATTTTAATAAGCAGGTCTCTCATAGATTCCATAGTTAAACACAGTTTTTCATATTTTTACATTTTGATCCATCTATGTCAAGTAGAGTGTGGCGAATGGATTACAGCGGGCTTCCATGCGGAAGACCCAAGTTCAATCCCTAGTGTGGTGAAGGAGTTTTCTGTTGAGGCATAAAGAAAATCCTACACTGACAGTTCCATCGACTGCATTATTTATCGACCATTAAATTCCACAGGCATATCCCCTGTCCTACAACTTCACAAAGCGTATTACAGAGCGCTACAGTTACTTTATGTTAAATAGTATTTAAAGATGACAGTTGACTTCATTGCACTGGATTTCACCATATGCCGTCTCACAAAAATAGCGTGCCACCTGTGAGTAATGCACAGATTATCTCAGCAGCTCCAGCAACAATCATAAGGAACCGTGGAAAAAATTAGGTTGTGAGTTGAACGATGCTGGTGAAATTCTGTCTCATGACCTTCGGAATGCAAGGTAAACATCTTGACCACTTTGTCACATGAGACTTTCTGTGTGATGTTTCCCACTCGACATCAGCAGTGTCCAAGCTTGTGCGTCAAACATTCATATACTATATTTTATTCTGCGGCTTTGATATTAATCAGATTTCAAAACAAACTATTTTTCAGTTTTTCATTGCACTTCCATTTTTTGTCTGTTTTGTTCGTTCTTCTCGCCCATTTTGATCATTCTTATTGTGACATATAAACAGTCTTTGCTGAGAAGCGTTAGAGCGTTCGCCCAGTTAGGCCCTACTAATCTAGGCAGAGCGCATCCGGAGTGGAAGTTTTCAGCCTCAGAAATGTTCGAGTCTGTCTTGCTGACAGTCAAACACTTTCCTTCCCCATACAATTCTCTTTATTGATCCGTATATCGCTGTAATTTGGCTCTATGGCTATATGCATAGATCTCGAAAGAGCCTTTATGTACTTTGCAACATTTACGACTGTATTCTGTAGTGCTGTATTTCTTTTGCACGTATGATAAACACTCTTTAATGATCTTTTTAATGCCGTATATTTTGGCTTGGATCTGACAGAGCATTTACTACTTTGCAAGATTTTCTGACTGGGTGTGTCGCTCCGGTTTAGGACATTTACAACCCTACTAGGACGGGTCATAGGAGACAGCCCTTTTGAGTTAATTGCACTTCCATGCAAATGATCTTCCCACTTTTGCAATCTTGTTTTATTTTGTAACCATTCTATTGTTGAATAACCCCCCTTTATTTTTTCACGGGAGAAAGCATAAAACATCTCAACTTTTTAACATTACTATTATTATTTGTAGTACCTAGAGAAGAAAATTTTTGGGAGGAATTGTATAGAAGAAGAAGGAGGGCCAGGATGATTGCAAGATGTTTCGCTTGTTCCCCCGCTTTGGACTTGTCATGCGCAGGGTATGGTGCTTCAAATGATTTTAGCATGAAAGTCTGCTTTACCATTTGACTGGTGTCCTTTCCATGCAGGCGGACCTTCGCTGACTTCAGAGGTAGGTGCAAGATGTCATTGCCGATCTGAGAATGACTGCTGCTGATGTTGGAAGATGTCATTGCCGATCTGAGAATGACTGCTGCTGATGTTGGAAGATGTCATTGCCGATCTGAGAATGACTGCTGCTGATGTTGGAAGATGTCATTGCCGATCTGAGAATGACTGCTGCTGATGCCGGTCAACTTGCCCCAGAATAGTGAGTTTTCAAGACTGCTGTCATGGGCCAAGTTCCGGAAGGCCCAAGCTACTTGATGATGTTTATTATTATTACTTGTAATATTGTAATCGTAAATCTCGCCCCAGACCAAAACCATTAGTTAGATGAGCCAAAATATATACAAATGTTGATCAGGACTGCTCTACATCTTATTCTGATCCATTTTTGTTTGTTATCTCTTGTCTCTTATCTCTTGTCTGTCATCTCTTGTCTGTCATCTCTTGTGTTATGTCCTTAGAACAAAGACCATAATATTCTTCAGATCCTTCTGTATTCTTTCTTCTTCTACTTCTTCGAATGCTCCATATCGACCACTTGATAACCACTCCTTGCGATTTGTATGTGATCTGAGCCTAAAAGCGATTGTACATTGTGCCAGTTATGCCCCTTTGGTAGGAGACATCCGATTTCTGCAAAGCTTTTATTTATTGGGGTAGCTTCCTAGGCCTCTACCTCAGTCCCTTTTCCCGGCATGCCTTGTAGATCACAGTGTTACTTCTTTGCGTTAGTTTCCCCAATTTTAATCACTCTTTGTGATATGTTTGATCTTTGCCAGAAGCGTGTATCGTTGCACATGGTTTGTAGGCACTAACGCAAGACTTCTCCGTTTGGGAACATGACCCGATTTCACCAAACCTCTAAGTACCTCTTACGACACGTGGCGGGTAACAGTGTTTCTATTTTTTACCCCAAATTTGGGCCGGTAACCACTGGGGGAATGTACTATTCTTTGCTCCCTTGGGTTGCCCGGGCCCAAAAGCGCTTCTGTATTAAGTTCATTGGTTCTGCCATATCTTCATTGACATGGACAGTATATAACGCAGAAAACTCACCGTTTCCACACAAATTGTAATTGCAGACTACTAAAAATAAAATGGAAAGATACAATTCCAGATACTGAAGATTTCATGAGAGACATGATTTCAAGTATTCAAACTGTGCTGTAGAACACCCAGGTAAGATGGAGGCCATTTGTGCAGATGCCCAATAAACATACCCCAGAACAGTTGATGCATGGCGAGCTTGTTGGGGGCGATCGGGTTTGGGCAAAAAAAAAACCTTTAAATACACTATTAAAGTGTCTACCAATACAGAGCAATACAAAACAATACTAAAATACCGAACAATACTAAACAATACTAAAATACTAAAAGATACTGAACAATACTGAAGAAAAAAATGTAATTTATCTAAAGTTCATGATCATTAACCTAATTACCTGTAGAGTCTGGTTCCCGGCGCCAGACTTTCAACACAAGGTAGAACAACATGAAGTGCTTGTGCCTTCAACAGTGACTTATTTTTAATCTGATTTTCTTCATTGTCTGTCCCGTTTCCATGAAACAGGATAAAATTTCTGAGCTAGTTTTGTGCACAGTTTCATTGATCTGGTAGTTACTCAGAACTTCACCCTGAAAATATTTCATAAAATTTAGTTATCAACAAAGCCCATGTGGTGCTGGGGCCCCAAGGAGGCAAAGAATAGTAGCACTGTGACCTACAAGGCATGTCGAAAGAGGCGAATGAGGTAGGGGTTTAGGGAAACTACCCTGGGAAATAAAGTATCGCTTGTGGGGCATAACAGCCACAACATACACTCGCTCTTGGGCTGGATCACAGAGTGTGGTTTAACAAGTGGTCAATAGGAACGTTAAGAGTTATCAACAAATGAGATAATGAAGATATCAGGGAAAAAGTGGGTACTTCTTCTTCTTAAATGCTCCATATCGATTACTTGTTAAACCACTCTTTGTGATTTGTATGTGATCTAAGCCTAAAAAGCGTTTAGTTTTTGCCAGTTATGCTCCTCAAGTAGGCTACCATTAGGTTTCTCTACGTTTTTTTTTACTAGAGTGGCTTCTACAGCCACCTCTTATGACATACCTTGTGGTTTCGAGTCTTAATATTTCTTTGTTCCTCTTGCAGGCCCTAGCGACATGGGCAAAAGTAATACAACATCAGTACTGAACTTCACTAATAAACAGTAAAGTAAATGGTTTGGTCATATAAGCAGATTACCAACAGATAGTGTGCCTTAAAGAGCAATGTTACTCCAATACAGTGGATTAAAAGGACGGCTGCCCACACAAAACACTGATTATGAAGTGCACACATAAGCCTGTTCTAGAAATCTCTTCTTATCCTGACACTATGAGGCAAAACAGGATTAGAAAAGAATGAAAGAAAAAAGAATTACATGAAATGAAACATCACAAAGTTTCACATCCCATTTTTACATTGAAACATCACAATATGGTATCACTAGTAAATGGTTGGTGGCGTCTGTGGCTTAGGGGATAGTGACTCTGTCTATTTACTAACGTTCTGAGTTCGAATTACACTGCAGATAGTTTGGTTGCAAATTGTTTCGCTTGGATTTTTAAAAGGCATGGCACCAGTTCAAAGCAATGGCAAACTACTGAACGTAATAATGCCTAGAAAAATCAAACAGCGTTAAGAAGCTGGGGTTGATTCGCAAAGTTCTGTAAAGGATATGCAATTAACTTAACTTAGTAAATGGTTACTAAAACAAATCTCACAGCTCTCCACACAGACCCATAGGTGTCTAGTAGCCTCCAGCAGATCTCTGTATGCATGTGGATAATTCTTGTGACACTTTATATACACTCCTCATCTGTCCTTACAGGTGCCTGCTTACATTACTTGTGCAATGTAGCTGTTTGCTTTCTTTACAGTGTGGGAGACTGGACCACAACCGACCAAATTGTGTCAATTTTACAAACATGTGAGAGAAAACTAGTTCTGTTTTTTACCCTGGGAAAACCCCACGGGCGATGACTTATAAATCACCATGAAACCACACAAGACTATGACTTATAAATCACCATGGAAACCACACAAGTGATGACTTATAAATCACCATGGAAACCACATAAGGGCTATGACTTATAAATCACCACTTAACCTGTGCCACTGTGAAAAGGCGGACATGAAGGCAGAGCATCTACTGCAAGACTGCTAACTGCTGGCAGGCCTGGAGAAAAGAGACCCGGCCAAATAAGAGTTAATGAGAAGCTTTAGGGTGGGGGAAAAAAAACAGCAGAGTTCATGAGAAAATCTGGTACATCAGTTTAAAACGGGGATCGAGGAGAAATCACCCCTTGCAGTGATTTATAGTGATCTGAACATTTGAGCGTAAGTAAAAATTTGCGTCACTGCTTACACCAAAAATGCAATATGTAGCGATATTTGTTAAAAGGAATATAATAAGAACAATGACACACCCACTTTATCTCAACTTACTTCAAAAGATGGTACTGTTTTCAAAAGTTTCTCCCTGTCTGCACTTCTGCACAGCTTTTCCAGCCACTTGGAAAATGTTGACTCTTGGGGAGGAACTGGTCAACCTTTGGTATTGAAACCACAAGTTTCCACTGCAGGGTAGCTACGTCTGGTTCTGAAATATTATTTAAAATATAAGTTTAATCATATGGGTTAGAAATATGGAGAATGTCTTCTTCTTTTAAACCCTATACCATTTTTAAAACACTCTTTGTGATTTGTATGTGATCTGAGCCTAGAGGATTGTCTGTTTGTCAGCTATGCACCTACAAATAGACCAGCACATCCGTTTCTGCGATTTTTATTTACTGGGTAATCCTAGCCCTACCTCAGTCGCTGCTTATGACATGCATTGTTAGTCGCAGTGTTATATTCTTTGCTCTCCTTTAGAGCCCCTGTAGCACACGGGCAGGAGAACCTAAACAATCATTGAATAAATTGCAAACAGTCATCAACTGGCGTCTGCATGACATGCAGTACCATTGTTATGCTGCAAAGAGACTGTTAAGGAATCATAAGGAACGAAATTTTTTAAATTTTGTATTGTTTCAGAAGGGTGCAAAACACAACAGCAGCCGACAGAATGTGTCAAGACCAAGCATTCTGGCACAGTCAACAATCCCAAACCCGTTAAGACTTGTCAGGACATTGTTACTTCATCAGCAAATGTTTTCTACCACTGACCAGTAGCAGTGTACAGATAACTTTGCACAGTTTTATTTAGTTTAGTCGTGGGGTCACCATCACTGCCACGTCGAACAAATTAGTCCATAAGTGCTCCGATCTCTCCCTCAGTATGTCCATCAGCGTGTGGCACTAACGACACGGTTCTTTTTTTGTTTACAATTCTTCTTTGTCTGCCAGCATAGCGTTCTTGTCGAGCTAAACCCCACTCTGAGTTCTTGCAGTCTGGTTAGTGTTGTGGATTCACCGCTATCTGAATCATGCACACGCCCTCTCTCTCTTAAGGAATATATAATATCAGCCTGGTCCATTGTCGTCCGCTTTGGACAGCAGCCATACCTGCAAGCCTATCCGCACGTTCATTCCCCTTACACCTGCATGCCCTGGCACAAAAATAAAACTGATCTTTGTCAGCTTAGACCTCCCCAGCGATTCTATCCAATGTCTCCTAGCCCATCCAGTTTCTATCTTCCTGAGCATACTCATTGAGTCACTGAGAAAACATGCATGGATAAAAGTCTGCGATATTGCATGTATTGCTATGTATTGGTTTCTAGAAGTCACCCGGTGGAGACGTGTAGTCGGATGAATTGGGTAACCGGAAAAATCATGTAGTCAGAGGAATAGGGTAACCAGAATAATAATGAGGCGGGGAACCGGTAACTGGAAGAATCATGCAGTCGGAGAATCGGATAACGGAAGAATCATGTAGCTGGAGGAATCAGATAACCGGAAGAATCATGTAGCTGGAGGAATCGGATAACCGGAAGAATCATGTAGCCGAAGGAATAGGGTAACCAGAATAATAATGTAGGCGGGGGAACCGGGTAACTGGAAGAATCATGCAGTCGGAGGAATCAGATAACCGGAAGAATCATGTAAGTGGAGGAATCGGGTAACTGAAAGAATAATGTAGCTGGAGGAATCGGATAACCGGAAGAATCATGTAAGTGGAGGAATCGGGTAACTGAAAGAATAATGTAGCTGGAGGAATCGGATAACGGAAGAATCATAAGTGGAGGAATCGGGTAACTGAAAGAATAATGTAGCTGGAGGAATCGGATAACCGGAAGAATCATGTAGACACAGATTGAGGTTTAAAACCAAAAGATTGACTTCATTGTACAGGGTTTTACCTCATATGACTCAGTCCCTCTCGCATGAAAATGGCATGCCACACAAACTTTGCAGTCTCGTAAAAATCCTAGGGTCTCTAGAAAAATGCACTCATGAACAGAACTGTGTGGTCCGATCGAACCCACTGCCTTCAGAAAGCAAGACAAGGGCTTAACCAGGTCTGGTGTTCAAGCCAATATCATACCATGTGCAGCTGCACTTATTCTATTACCTCAACTCTGCACATACAGCACACACTCCACATCCATTATAAGTACATCCACTCCACAACTACTTTAAGCACATCCACTATAAATAATTACCAATAATCCAATTTTCCTTCCAGCTCTTAAAAGCTCGTTGCAATTGAAGGTTGACAGTTTGTGTCAGGTCAAGAGGGCGCCAGATTACTAAGTTACCAAGCATGTGACGAGCTGAAGCAACAGAAAGGTGTACATTGAGTTGAAGCTGCTCCTGAATCACATTCATGGGTGACTCTATGCTTAGTCTCGCTCTGCAAGCATAAAATATACAAGACATATGAGACCCAGGGCTTTATGCTGTCTGGCTCTGCAAACATAACATATACAAGAAATGAGACCCAGGACTTTATGCTCAGTCTGGCTCTGCAAACATAACATATACAAGACATGAGACTCAGAAAAACCCCATCCTTCTTCTACTGTAAGTTTCACGTCAATCACTGTTAAACCACACTTTTGTGATTTGTATGTGACTTGCACTTGTTAAACCACACTTTGTGATCTGTATGTGACTTGCACTTGTTAAACCACACTTTGTGTTCTGTATGTGACTTGCTCTTGTTAAACCACACTTTGTGATCTTGTGTAACAGAGTTTGTTGCGCTAGTCAGCACCTACAGACCTGTGGCATAAACACCTGGTTTTGCATGATTTTATTAGGACTACTACCTAAAGTAAGACATTCAAACACGCAAAAAAGTGAGCCAGAACCGAATCTTATTCTTTAAATCAGCTTCCATATCGACTCCACATGTTAAATCACTGTGTGATTTGTATGTGATCTGATATAAAAGTGATTGTGAACAAGCAGTTGCTTATGCACCTACAAGTAGTTAGTGTTTACTATTTTGTGTGATTTGTATGTGATCTGAGCCTAAGAATCATTGTACGTGGAGCCAGTTATGCTCCTACAAGTAGGCCAGCACATCCGATTTCATGATGTTTTTATTTACTAGGTAGCTTCCCTAGGCCCTACATCAGTCGCCTTACACCATGCCTTGTGGCTGAAGTGGTATCATTTTGCTTCCTTGCGGACCTCGCATATCAGACAATCAGAACATTTGTTCATATGTTCGAGGTAAAGATATGGGTTTTTTTGTCTAGTTTTCCTCTATATTCTCTTTGATATTACCAAGTGTCCAGAAGGGACCAGACTGTAGTACTTCGCCTTCAGACGGGTCACAACAGAATGAGACACCACCTGTACACTAAATTCTGGGTGAGCAGGCTCCCTAATAACATGTGCCCCGCAGCTTGGCGAGTATGACAACAGAACATATCCTACAGAACTGCCCCCAGTATGCAGACTGAGAAGAAAGAGGTGGCCCACACTCAGTGATCCAAGATAAATGAACTGTATGGCGTGGTTGACACCTGAGGCAGGCGGTGGCTATTATTCGAGAATCTGAAATCCAATCTAGTGAGAATGCAGAAGAAGAAGATATATACTCTGTTCTTTTTTTTTTTGTTTTATTACCCGACTTGGAGAAAAGGCAATCAAACATATAAACGCATGTGTGTTATGGCCCAGAAGGGGAGCAAAGAATAGTAAATATGCAACCAACAAGGTGACTGAGATAGGGGTCTAGGAAAGCTACCTGTGCAATAAAAAGTGTAGCAGAAATTGGGTGTGCTGGCTCACTTGTATGCGCATAACTGGCACAATGAAATCATTCTTAGGCTCAGATCACAGAGAGGGATGCAATATGGTCAAGTATGGAGCGTCTAAGAGAAGAAGAAAACATATAAAAACAGACCACCGCTCACCAATGTAAATGACTTGTGAGAGATTCTTGCAGCCTGGTCTGACAGGTACAAGCTTATGTATTTGTTCCCTGGCTGCTGCAGAAGGTGCACTTGGAAAGTCCAACATAGCCTGCGCACTCGAATCTGTGCTAGATATTTCATTCTCCAGTTCTGTTGGATAATAGAAAGAAAACTTCATGTTAAAGATAATTCATTGGCATGTGACAGCTTGAGGCCGGGCCTTATTATTCTTCACTATCTCAGCCCCTGTGGTCCTTGAGCACAGGTCTTCAAAACTTCTTCCAGCCTCTTCCGACATATCTCACGGAAGACGCAGTCTAGCATCACTAGACGAGCACTTGAGTGGAACCCAAGAAAAAACAGAAAAGTGGACGTCCTAAACAGGACCTGAGATGAAGTTTTCTTGAGGGATTGAAGGGTGCTCTACTTATTCTGGGAGACCATAAAGAAACAGCCAGAGATCCGGAAAAGTGGCGCAGCAATTGTTGAGGCCCTATGCTCCGTGAGGGAGTGGAGAGGAATAAGTAACAAGCATATATACATTTAACCTATACACATTTATTTATGAAGCATAGAGAATAGACAGGTTAAGAGCATCATCTCGTGTGTGGATTCATGTGGTCAAATCGTACTATATAAAGATATAAAAGATAAAAGTGTTACAGAGAGTCTCATGTACCACACAGGAGATGCGAATAAATAGAGGCATCCCTTCTTCGAACGCCTCCATATCAATGTTTGCTTATCGGGACGTTAACCACTCTGTTTGATTTGTATGATCTGGAGCCTAAGAGCCCAGTGTGCCAGTTATGCGCCATGTGCTATTCCAGCATATCTGGATTTCTGCAATGCTTTTACCTACTAGGCAACTTCTCTAGGTCCTACATCAGTCGCCTCTTATGACATGCCTTGTAGGTCGTGCAGGTGGTACTATTCCTTTGCTTCCTTGTAGGCCCCGACACCAACGGGTGAGACTTATCCAAAAGAACTTGAATCAAAGAAAACTGCCTGATGCTACAAATATGAAAATTGAAGTATTTTGGACATATAAAAAGACAAGAAGGGTTGAAGAAGATCATCATGAAGGAGTATCCTGGCAAGAGAGGAGAAGAGAAGACCATAGAAAAGACAGATTCAGGATGGAATTGATGATTTGAGTGACAATGGCTGCAGTTTACCTGATCTACATGCAAGAAAGAAATCTGAGGACGGGTTTGAGAGGCAAAAGGTCCGCCCAGACAACATGACAAATGATGATGGATGATGGAGATGATGATGGGAGATGATGATGATGGGATGATATGATGATGATGGGATGATGGAGATGATGAATATTCTAACATGGAGGCGATAATGATAGAGATGATAGATAACATGGAGATGATACGATGGAGATGATGATGGAGACAATGATGGAGGAGATGATGATGGAGATGATAATGATAGAGATGATGATGGAGAGATGGATGATGCAAAAGAATTATGATGATGATGGAGATGATAATGATAGAGATGATGATGGAGATGATGATAACAGATAGAGATGATGATGATAGAGATGATGATGGAGATTTATGATGATGATAATGAGATACTTATGATGATGGAGAGAAAAAACCAGTAACAATTGGAAAACCTCTACCTGGAAAATCTCTCGGCACCCGAGCACCACCACGATCCTCCGGGAATGCTCCAGTCTTCTAACTTGACTGACGACGCTTCATACCAGGATTTCCAGGGTCACATCTTCTATAACCTCATCAACGACCTGCTGCATCAGTTCATCTGAGCATTGCTGGCTGCATCTGTCCTAAGTCGCATGCATGAAGTTCTGCTTTCACAAGACTGGATACAAGAAGTCAAATTGTCATGGCAAGCAATACAAACAAAAGGTGTTCAATATTTTCAAACAACCTTTATCACAGTTCAAGTGTTTCGTTGGCATAATCGAAAGTGTTTGAGAGATGATGTAACCAGATGGTTTGAAGATGATGTAACCAGGTGGTTTGAGAGATGATGGGACACACTAACGAATCATGTAATTATAGCACTAACAGTCATGTGTTAGCACTAACATAGTTGTGTGATTATATCAACAATATAACTATAAGCAGAAAAATACACATAGTCATGTGATTATAGCACTAACATAGCCGTGTGGTTATAGTACACATAGTCATGTGATTATAGCACTAAATATAGGCCATGGTTGTATCACTAATGTAGTCAAGCGGTTAAACCACTAGACCGCTTAACAATAAGAGCATTGGTTATGCAACAGCTGTGAGAAACAACAGACTCCCATTTCTTTCACAGCCAGCTCATGGCCATCAAACCGTGTCCTGCAATAATCTCTTCACAAAGAACAACACACGCACTTTCTCAAAGTGGACTATCAATTTTCTCTAGCTTTTTCCTCACACTGTCACCTGTTCAATACACACTTCTTGTACGATTTCTCTGTGGAAACATATACAAGAAGATAGTTGTTTCGTATGGTTAGCTCTATATTGAAACATACGGTTAATGCTTTGTAGAAACATACGGTTAGTTCTTTGATGAAACCTATGGTTTCAATTGTTTTTTGTCTACCTTCTTGAATTCAGGCTTTAGTTGTGGCTCTCATTGTGACTGGCTTATTCATACATATTTATAGCAGAATCATCATGGAAGAGACAATTATGGGAAGACTCTTTAGTATGTCACTGCTGAACTCACATCACAGCACTCTGTACATCGTTTCATACTCAGTCTCCCAACAGATATTGAAGGGTATGCATATTGATGGTTTCTGCAGTTAAACACACTCCTCTCTGTTTCTCAAAGCATCTAGCTCTACTTGCACAACATATAATTCTTGCAAATCGCTGGATTGATTCAATGTCAATTTTAATGTCCCCATCTAACAGTAAATCTGCTGGAGAATCGACAGTGCACGCACAACTGCGTGAGATTTCCGCTGGAGCTCATTAAAATACAAAACACTATATATACTAAAGAATAAAACAGCATGAACTTACTGGTCAGATTCCCTGCACACCAAGATGGACAACTTGAGTTGAACAATCAAACAGCTCTCGGTTGATATTTTAGCATGTGCTAGATTGATAATCTAGTGTAGCTGAGATCAATGTAAAACACATCCACTTATCAGCATCACTAAAATGTGATATCAAATATAAAATCGGTTAGGTATGAATATATTCTTTAGTGGTTGACATATTACACAGGAAAACCTGGTTAGAATCAACATCACTCAACTCAGTGTGCATCAGAAATAGATTTGAAAGTACTAGCAAATATTTGTACCCCAAATGTTAGTTCCTGAAATTAATTCACAAGGGACAATATAGACATGTGCATGTCGGATCTCTGAACGCCTGTCTTGATTCTATGAGCCTTCATGTTAAGACAAACTGCAGTCTTTAAAATGCAAAAACAATACACAGTAACTACTGGACTGACAACTTATTATGGAAACCGGCCAACCGACTGTGATGTTTGGCAAAAAGCAGACCCGCACGAAAGTACTTCCCAAAATGAAGATAAAGAATGCATCATGCAGGTGTGTGGAAACTAGTAATGGCTACACACCTTTAAGTCAATTTATAAGGATGATTGCTTTTCCTTCACTAGGATATTTATCAAAGACTTCATGGCTACAGAGGCATGTGGACAGTCTTATGTTAACTCTTTGCTAATGCAGTTATTTACTCAGTTGTACACAGTTAACTAAGGAGGTAAAAAGCAATATTTTTTTTTAATCATTGCTGTCAATAAATAAACATATATATCTTATTATATACTAATTTGAGGCTGTTACCGCTGCCCTCCATTAGCTCTCTCTGGGACTTCATTTAATAATATAAATTCTGACTCTCAGTCGATGCCTACATGATCTGCATGGGCAGGTTTCGCATGAGGATGTCATCTATAAAAGTTTCAACCCCAGAGGCTTACATGGATATACTGTCCTGGGCATGCGGGTGTTTACGGTAATGAGAGAGCGACAGGCTTTGCATCCACAGCATCGATTGTTGGGAGTTGAAGATGGATAAGGGGAATTCTTCGGTCTCTACTAACTGTCTGTTGGATGAGGACACCAAAATCGATGTTGAATCGATCCAGCAATTTAGGCAGTTTGGAGTTACCTGCCAGGCTAAGTAGAACTGGACGCCTGAGGGGCAGAGTGAGAAGTGTGTTTAACTGAAGCAGCCACAGAAACCAACAATATGTATACTCTTCTCGATATCTGTTGGGGGAGACTGAGCACCTATGGGTCTGCCGGGAGTGCAATGATGTCAGTTTAGTAACCAATAATAATTGTAACCAAGTGTACGTGCGAATAGCATACAGAATACAACGCTGTAGTGCAGTGTGCCGCGATTACAGTGGAAAGAGCAGGGACATGATTTATCCTAGTTAATGTGAGAAGTGAGGCACATTATCGCTGCTGTGATAATGAATGATGCCTGTGCATCAAAGATGATATGGTGTGATAATATAGCTAGATAAGATTTTGTATACAAAATTATTGTAGAAGACAGTGTGCCCATGATTTGGGAAAAAAACGACTAACCTAAATATACCCAGACTGTCGCTGGGCACAATCAATTTGTAATTGAGTAATTGATTTGATGAGTTTGAGAGATTGAGAAACACTGTGGGAGCTTTTACGAAAGTACTCATTCATTGACACTTTCATGTATATTGTACATCATGTTCATTCTGAAAGTAGTAATGTTGGTTCTAGTGATCTCTAACAGTTGTAGCTGTCTTTCCTCATCAAATACAATAGCAGCTCCAATACAACTAAACATTATATATAATAATAGAACTAATACAACACCTTGAGGAGAAATGATCAATCTAATATCAAAGCAGGCAATGAAGTGAGATGCAAAGGGTTCAAGAAAGAGAGGTTGACCTAAGGAGACCCTGAAACGAACTTTGCTGAGAGAGAGCAGGAAGACGGTCTCAGTTCGTATGGAGGAGATTGAGCGTGTTGCCCAGGATAGAGCGGTATGGAGAAATTATTTGCAGGCCTAATGATAACGGTACGTAGAGGAATTATTATTATATAATACAACAACAGATTCTCCTATAACAAATGAAGAAAAAAGGATTGACTTTATTGCACTGGTTTTACTATTATATATAGATTGGTCCATTTCACAGAAGGGCATACCACCTGCCGAGAGCATTGCACAAAGCACGGCAACCCCGTAGCTTCGCAACAATCCTAGTGGTCACACAGAAAAAATGCACTTGTGAAAAGAACAGCACTGTCCGGATTCAAATCCATGACCTAAGTTGTACCACTTACCCACAGGAGACCCACTACAAATTTTTTTTTAAACAGGTAAACAAATCCATTCTCAATCAAAGAATTTGAAGATTCTTACATTCTCAAAACCTTGCTCTGTTCCAGTGAAATCTGTATTACTTTCATCCTCATATGCTATGAAGTATTCCCTGGCTCTGTATCGGCTACCATGACACAGTTCCTGGTCAATAGAGTGTCAACACTGACGTCTGTCTTTCTTCCAGTCTCATTGTAAAACCTGTCACTAAGTGTCCTTGGTATTCTTTTCAAACTCTTGGAAATCTGTATCTGAAATTCATAAATAATGTATGCACTTGCAAAATTCAAATTACCATGTAACATTTTGTAAATCTAAACTAGTACACTAGTAAAAGTATTTCTGAAATGACTTGTAAAGATTAAATGAACTTCTGGCTAAGCATCAAAGTGTAGTATCTGTATCGCTTGGATATCTGCCATGCCCACAGAGGGGTTCACAAAAGCATTGCAGCCTACAGAACTAGTGTCCACTTAAGGACAGGGAGCTTTCATTAAATGCCAGCATGGCTACCCTTGTACAAAACTAGGAGTGCCATCAATCGGCGGATTGATAGTTTATAAACGTTTTCACATCTGCCAGACAGGGTCCACCTGGTATGGCAGATCCGCTGGCCTCTAAAAAAAAAAGGGCAAAGCACTTGAGCTCCAATTGGTACTGAAGGTCAGCACATACATTCCGTTTGATGATGGCTTTATACTACAATAGAATAGATAAAAACGGATTAAGAACGATCGCGAGAGAGACAGATAGTTTATTTCATAGTGATGTCAGTAAATTACAATGAGATGATAATTTAGAGATGAACACTCCAGTTCAAGCCAGTTTTGTTCAACCTGGTGATCAGAATACAGTACATGAAAGTACTTAGGTGACATATGTAATATATCATAAATTTAGTAAAGTTAGGTTTCCGCATATATATATAATAAGCAGTGAATATTGGAGATAATGGATGTTTCAATAACAAATTATATAATTAATTTTAAGTAAATTATCTTATTTTTAATATCACCTGATTTGAGCTGCTTTTGGCTTCAGATAACTGGCCTTTGGCCAGGGTTCAAACAATGCCATACTGTACAGTCTACACCACATGCTAAACCACTACCTGTTCCCATTTCATCCAAAACTTTCAGTAGGCCTCTATGACATGCGTCACATAGCCCTTTGTGCAGAACCAGGAAGGTATCCATTAGAGAATCCTGTAGATAGTAAAGCCAAATTATAATTAAGTACCAGATTATACAAGCGTGCCTCCAGATAAAGTAGCTAGATTGAAAATCAAAAGTTGTTGTTATGCATTGCGTTTTGTTCATTTACTATTTAAACCAGTTCTGACTAGCGTGTCTTACATCACATTGGTTTATCACCCCTTGACATGTACTTGACCTATATTACGTCATAATTGAACCTTCTCATTTTCATAACTATATGCCAGATTGGTTCCCTGACAGATACTTTATCTTGAACACTCCTTGTCTATTTAAAAAATATTATCAGAATTAAAAGTAGAACACTCAGATAGCTCCTGCAAAATGTAAATCTTTAATTGATTATTTCTTACTGAACCAATGTCATAGTACTCCAAGCAGACTCATAGGTGCCTGGGTCTTCCAACAGATGCTCGATTAGTATGCATACTGGATGGTTCTTGTTACCTTCGCCGGTTAAACACTCTCCTCTTTTCTATTCTCAAGCATCCAGTTCTGCTTGTACAATGTAATCTCCAACCTAAAAATCCTTGGATAGATTCATCAATTTTAGTGTCTGCATCCAACATGTGGTCAGCAAGAAAAATAAAGGAAAATCTTCTCTATCCATCTTAACTCTCCTATTTGTCGATGCGAGTATGTCCGGTTAGTCAGGCTGATGCAACACCTGCATGTCCAAAACATATCAATAAAAGATACATACTCATAGAGAATTGGTGAGACATGTGCTACTTAGAGAATTGAAGAGTATACAAGCACTTAGAGAACACAAAGATACTAACACAGGCAGAAAAGTTCCTCTATATGCTGTCATCCAATGAGGAACAAATTACATAATCTAGCAATGGGACGATAGAACGCAGTCGCCAGTATCTATCAGGACAAACAATTTACATACAATCTCCAGAGCTAGTGAATTTCTGATAACACTTGTAAAACATGTGCAAGTACAATCCCCTTGGAGAGAGAAACAAAGACCACCAGTATTATATCCAGACAAAGGTGAAAAAATATTTTACAAACAATAAACAGAACAGCCCACAACATAGGATAGTCACTCTCAGATTCCTGAAAGAATTCCACAGGTTCAGTATGCATCAAATGGGTCAGAAACAGAATGTACAAAGAATAGAGTAGGAGGTATATAGAATACTCAAAACATTCTTAAAGCATTGAGTCTTTCTAAACTGAGAGAGCTCCCTGGTTACATCTCCCAACAGCTGACCAGATTGAGAGATTCGTAGGTAGATATTGGTTCAGCTCAAAAGAATGACGATCAACATGCAAAAGAGATTGATTAATCAACAATGAACTGGGTGTGTCAGGCCACCGGATGCTGCTGAATTTGTTGAGCAGGATCGAGCACCTTTGATGTGTCTGGAGTGCTATGAATACCGTGTGATGATAGTTTCTATATAACTGATATTATCAAGTATCAATATGAAATTTTGTAACAAATCTAGTGCAGAAATTCAGGTAATCAATATGGCAACTGAGATCCTGGAGATCATCAATTTCTGTTCCCTTCCAGTGATATTTTTGAGAGATGCAAGATGACCAAGCCTACAGATTCTACTATCTGAATTGTGGCACCAGGATAAATGCTATGCAATGGATACCGTCAAAATGTAAAACAGAAAATTAGACAACAGAGACTAACTGTTTAAGGAAGGGCAACCAAATGTACTGGCTAGCAGTTAACCTGCAGGTAGGCATATAATAAAATTAAACTGAAGGCTCATCCCTTGAATGTAATTTAGATTATTTTTACTGTATCATGCAATGTATGCGTTTGATTATGATTATGTTATTAATAAAGACAGTTTGAGAGAAGAGCAGTACGGGATACTGTGATAATGATGAATGAATGGCACACAACATTTACTTCTACTAGAACTTTATTATCACAACAATTAATTAATTCGACCTTGAAGAGCTCACTTATCAGATCAGTGATTGATTAACGATCGTCCGTTATCACTCCCAGAGAGACTTTGTATAATAAAATAATTAATACTATCTAGCATTTCAGTATTCGA
>JADZMA010001092.1:0-25399 GCA_020796225.1 Arion vulgaris
AGTTTTAGTTATTATGCTTTTATATAAAACAAAGTAGTTATTGTCTATTCATGACTGTTTTTATAAATAAAAAAATGAGTTATTGTCGGGAGATGCTTTATATAAAACAAAGTGAGTTATTATCGATTCTGATGTTTTTATAAAACAAAGTATTATTAGTCTGATTGAAATCTTTAAAATTAAAAAGTGGTTATTAGTCTATTCAGCGTTTTTATATAATAAAAATGATTATTAATCTGATTATGACTGCTTTTAAAATAACAAAGTATTATTATCTGATTGCATGACCTTTTATATAATACAAAGTAGTTAATATCTGATTGCAGCTGCTTTATATAATAAAAAGTAGATTATTAGTCTGATTATACTGCTTTATATAATAACAAAGTGAAGTTATTAGTCTGATTACCAGACTGCTTTTATATAATAACAAAGTAGTTTAGTCTATTGCATACTGTTTTTAAAATAACAAAGTGAGTTTTGTCTGATTCAACTGCTTTTATATAATAACAAAGTGAAGTTATTAGTCATTATACTGCTTTTATATAATAACAAAAAATTAATTAGTCTGATTGCATATTGTTTTTATATAATAACAAAAGTGATTGTCTGTTCCTGATATTACGTAATACTGATCTAACTGCTTTTATATAAAACAAAATTATTAGTCTGTTGCATGACAAAGTGAGTTATCAGAAAAAAAAATAAAGTCGTATAATGTTATGTTTTTTCTCTCCCATCTACCTAGCCCTTCACCACCAATCTATAATAATGTTATCCGTTTGAAATTGGGGTTGTGATACTCATTCAATAATAGCATTTATATTTCAAAAAAGCCCAAGGTAAGAGTTCCCATTTACTTTCAAACATTCTTAGCTTTTCTCTTGCTTTGTAACCCTTATCCTTGAACTTTATCTATGTACTTTCAAACATTCTTAGCCTTCTAATTTACTTCTCTTGCTTTGTAAACCTTATCCTGAACTTTATCATGTACTTTCAAACATTTTTAGCCTTCTAATTTACTTCTCTTGCTTTTAATTTACTTCTCTTTTGAATTTACTTCTCTTTGTTTTGTAATTACTTTCTTCTTGTAATTTACTTCTCTTGCTTTATAATTACTTCTCTTGTATAATTTATTCTCTTGTTTATAATTTATTCTTTTTTGTAATTACTTCTCTTTTTTTATAATTTACTTCTCTTGCTTTGTAATTTATTTCCCTCTTGGCTTAATTTACTTCTCTTGCTTATAATTCCTTCTCTTGCAAATTTACTCTCTTGCTTTTAATTTACTTCTCTTGCTTAATTTACCTTCTCGTTTGTATTCTTCTCTTTTGGGCCTAATCATAATTTTTAAATGTAAAATTTCTTTTTTCACAGCTTTACATAAACACTATTTTTCCAATTTACATTCTTGCTTTTTTTTGAATCATTCACGCCCTTATCTACCATTTTTTTTTTTTACACCGGGTAATCATTGACATTTGAACTTATTAATATAATAGTACTATTATTTTTATTATTATTAGTAATAATGGGAAATAAAGTAGTAAGTAGCAGTGGCGGGTCGTCATTAGGGCCAGTGGGGCCGAGACCCCAAAAATAATGTGAACGTGTATAAATTAAATATAACCTACAATCCATGAGTTTTCACAGAAACATATGTCTGGGCCCACCAACAAAACTTGCACGAGCCTACTGAGTAGTAGGGGTAGTAGTGGTAGTGGAAGGTAGTAGTCGTAGTAGTAGTAGTTGTAGTAGTAGTAGTAGTCATGTAGGGAGTAGTAGTAGGTAGTAGTAGTAGGGAACGTAGTAGTTGTAGTACTAAAAGTAAAGTATTAGTAGTATTAGTAATATGAAATAGAAGGGTAGTAGTAGTAGTAATAGTAGTAGTAGTGGTAGAAAAGTAGTAGTAGTAGTATTAGTAGTAGAAGTAATTGTAGTAGATGTAGTACTAGTAGTAATAGTAGAAGTAGTGATAGTAGAAGGTAGTGTTAGTAGTAGTAGTAGTTAATAGTAGTCCAAGCATGTGACAACAATCTCAGACGTGTCTGCTGCCCCTCTCTGGTTGTGCGGGGGTGTGTAGAGCCCAATCCTAGAACAGAATCCCTACAGGGGGGATTACATATTCACAGTTAGGTATGTGTGTGTGTTGTTGTTCTGTCTTTTCCAACTCGTTTTCTCTGTCCCTCAACAACACGATGATTCTCTGCTATCAGGTTCCTCTTTTGTTGGTACAGCCCAAATGTGGCGATCTTGCGCAAAGATTCTCAGCACGTGGTGTCTATATTGAAGCATTTCAGAACACTTTAAAGTTCTTTAAAGCGTTTTCTGTCCGCCAGCTGAACGTTTTGCCCCCTTTAAGTTCGCCATACATCAACTGTTTTGGGGCGCGTTTTTCAGACATTCGAAAACGTGACAGACCCATTTATTTTACCTTCTGCTACAGGATATTAACGTTCTGCTACAGGATATTAACGTTCTGCTACGGGAAATTTAAAGTTCTGCTTAAAGGTATTAACACGTTCTGCTACAGGATATTAACGTTCTGCTACAGGATATTAACGTTCTGCTACAGGATATTTAAAGTTCTGCTACAGAAAAAACGTTCTGCTACAGGATATTAACTTCTGCTACAGGAATAACCTTCTGCTAGGAATTAACGTTCTGCTAAAGGGTATTAACGTTCTCTCAGGATATAACGTTCTGCTAGAGATATAACATTCTACAGGATATTAACGTTCTGCTACAGAATTGCTTCTACTACAGAATTTAACGTTCTACTAAGGGTATAACTTCTACTGGATATTTAAAATTCTACCACAGATATTAACGTTCTCAGGAATTAACGTTCTCCACAGAATATAACTTCTCTACAGAATTTAAAATTCTGCTAAGATATTAACTTCTCTACAGAAAATTAACTTCGCTACAGAGATATTAACTCTACAGAGATATAACGTTCTACACAGAAAATTAACATTCCTGGAAAATAACTTCTACGGATATTAACGTTCTCTACAGATATTAACGTTCTGCTACAGAATATAACGTTCCTACAGATAATTTAAAATTCTCTACAGGGTAATTTAAAGTTCCTACAGGATATTAACATTCCCGCTACAGATATTAACGTTCTCTACAGGAAATTTAACGTTTCTCTACAGGAAAATTAACTTTCTACAGAATATTAACCTCTAGGATATTAACATTCTCTACGGGTTAACGTTCTGCACAGGAAAATTAACGTTCTCTACAGGATATTCGTTCTGCTAAGATATTAACCTTCCTGCTACAGAATAACCTTCTCTGAATAAACTTCCCGCACAGAAAATTAACGTTCTACGATATTAACGTTCTGCTACAGATATTAACGTTCTGCTACAGAAAATAACTTTCTACAGAAAATTAACTTTCTACAGGATATTAACTTCTCTACAGGATATTAACGTTCTGCTAAGAATATTTAAAGTTCTCTACAGAGAATTAACTTCTGCCAAGGAATTCTTCTCTAAAGGGTATTAACATTCGCTACAGAATATTAACGTTCTGCTACAGGAAAATTAACTTCTGCTACAGAGATATTAACGTTCTGCCACAGAGATATTAACTTCTGCTACAGGATATTAACTTCTGCTACAAGGATTTAACTTCTACTACAGGATATTAACTTCTCTACGATAAACGTTCTCTACGGGATATTAACTTCTCTACAGGATATTAACGTTCTCTACAGGATATAACTTTCCCTGCTACAGGATAAACGTTCTGCAAAGGAAATTAAACGTTCTGCTAAAGATAAAATAAGATATTAACGTTTGGATTTTTGCTTTTGTGTGGACTTTCTGTGAATCTGGACATTTGTCCTGCCAGTTTATTTTAAGTATTCTGCTAGACAGCTTGTGTGGAAGTGGTTTAATTTTCTTCATTCTCTATACACTATCCATGTCTCGGCTTTCGTACAGCAGCGTGGTTTGCACTATGCCTGAAACTTTCAGCTTTGGCTTGCTTATTTTTTTCCTCCTAAGTGACACGTAACTTTTACTCACTGGCTTTGGATATCCTATTCTTAAGCTCAGAACCTATGTTTGCCGATCTGGATAAGAGGCTGCCAAGATAAGCAAAGTTGTCCGTTGGCAGGAGACGCTGGTGTTTAATGTTTATAGCTGGATCGTATTACTGCTCTCTAAAGCGGCTGGAACCCGACCTCTGTTTTTAGGCTAATGTGAGCAAAATTATCACAGGTCATTGAGAACGTGTCCATGTAAGTCTGCATTTCTTCCTCAGAGTTGGGAGCGAGGGGGCAATCATCAGCAAACAGGTTTGTGATAGTTGATGTATTTACCTTGGGGGAGGATTTTAACCTCCGAAGATTGAATAGATTACCGTCTTCCTGTATTTAATCTTACCCCATCTTCGTCGCCTTCCCAAAAGACATCCATGAGCATGGCAGCAAAAATCATGCTGAAGAGTGTTGGGGGCCCGTCACAGCCCTGTTTGACGCCGTTGGGGACATGAAGACTTCCCCCAGCTCCCTTCATCAAGTACAGTGCCATCATGCCCTCGTGAAACTGTTGGACGATCTTGTAATTTCACTGACATTCAAATTTTCCCATGATCTTCCATAGACCCTCTCTGTTGATATCAACGGAAGTGTTCTGCCTAGCAGTTTAGTATCTGAGCTTGTCAGTTAATAGCCTGGCTCCATCTGTATCGAGTATGGGGGTGGGTGAGAATGTTGAGGCCATAAACAGTTTCAGGGGCATCGTAGAAGCGTTTGGAATCATGTCTGTCTGCATACATCTGGATTTCATCAGATTTTTGCTAGTCAAGCGTCTTCAATTTCCGGGATTCTCTCTTGAGCCTTTCTCCGAGCATCTAGGAAGGCTGTTTTTTTTGGCTGACAATGTGGATCATTTCTGTGGGTTCTGTATGTCTACGTTTCGCGAGATTATAATTTATTTCTTCGTCATTTTCGTCAAACCAGTCGTGGCTCTTGCGTACAGAGTACCTATGAGCTCAGAGGTAGATAATACAGTGTCTCTTAGGGCAGTCAGTCCTCGTCCACGGTTTGCCAAACTGAAGGTCCTTCAACTTGTCCTCCAGGTCTCTTATTAAACTTTCGGGGACAGCGGCTTTTCGATTTAGAACTGCCATCTATTTTGTTTGGTTTCGACCCTGTTGACTTTCTAGGCTTGATGCGGAGGTTGAGTTTGACACGTCAATCTTGATCGATCAACCTGTCTCCCAACATACTTTTTGACTCTGACGTCTTTACTTTCTTCATGAAGTCGTAGTCAATGAGTGCCATTGTTTGGAACAGGGGGTGCATCCATGACGTTTTGTTTCAGGTTGGGAAACGAACATGGGTTTTTAATTTAGGTCGTGGGCAGCACATAGTCTGAGTAAAAGAGCCCATTACTATTGCCTGCCAGCTGTGTACTCCATTTCTCCATCCCAGAAACCCATGGCTTTGGGTCCCCAGTGGGATGAACTTCTCAGTGGTGGTAGTAGAAAAGGGAGTTGAGTTTTTAAATAAGGAAAGGGGGTAGTAGTGGTAGTGGGGGGGTGGGGGTGGGGTTGGGGGGAGGTTTGTGGTGGGGGTGGTGGGGGTGGTAAATGGGGGTGAGGGGAGGGTAGTAGTGGTGGTGGGGAAGGGGGGTGGTGGTTTTTAAATGAGAGGGGGGTAGTTTTTAGTGAGAGGGTGGGAATTTTGGTGGTGAAGGGGGGTGGGAAGGGGGTAGGGGGTGGGGGTTTGGAAAGGAAGGTAAATGGGAATTGGGGGGAAGGTGGGAGTCGTGGTTTTAAAGGAAGTGAAATGGTTTTTGTGGGGGGGTGGGGGTGGGGGTGGGAGAAAGGGGAGTGGGAGTGGCAGTGGGGGGGGTAGTAGTGGGAGTAGTAATGTGGTAGTAGTAGTAGTATTAGTAGTAGTGGGGGGTAGTATTTTGAAATGGAAATAGTGAATATTAGTAGTAAATAGTAGTAGTAGTAGTAAAAATATAGTAGTTAAAGGTGTGGGGTAAAAGAAAATATTAGTAGTAGTATTTGTTAAGTGTCGTAGTAGTAGAAATGTGGTTTGTAGTAGAAGTAGTAGGGAAAAAGTAGTAGTAAAATGGTAGAAGTAGTAGTAGTAGTAGTGGGAATTAAAATAGTAGTTGTAGTAGTAGAAATAGTAGAAGGTAGTAAAATAGTAGTAGTGGGTTTTAGTAGACGTAGAAGAAAGGGTTAGTTAAAATTAAATAGTAGTGGGATTTGTAAAATCGTTGGGGGCTAGTGGGATTGGGAGTGTGGGGTAGTGGGGGGGAGTTAGTAGTAGTGAAGGTGGTAGTAGTGGTAAATAGAAATAGTAGAAGGGGGGTAGTGTTAGTAGTGGTATTAATAAATAGTGGAAAGTAAAGGAAATTAGTAGTGGTGGGAGAAGGTGGGGGTAAAAAGTGGGGGGTAACGGGGGTAAATAAAAGCAATAGTAAATAATAGTAGTAGTGGTAGTAATGGGCATAAATGGGAGTGGGAGTAGTGGGATAAGGTGGGGGCTAGTAGTAGTAGTATTAAAAATGGAAAAGGTGAATATTTGTAAATGTAGAGATGTAGTATTTGTAGTAGTAGTAGTAGTAGTAGTATTAATAGAAATATTTGGGGAAAGGGGTAGAAGGGGAGTGGTTTGGGGTGGTAGTAGTAGAAAGGGAGTAGTAGTGAATTTGTAAATAGTAGTAGTGTAAATGAAAAGTAGTTTTTGTGAAGTAGTAGAAATTAGTAAGTTTTTATTAGTATAAAATTAGTATTTAAAAAAGTATTAGTGAATAGTAGTAGTAGAAAGGGAGTAGTATTAAAATAAGTTGGGAGTAGTAGAAGTAAAAATATTTGAAGAAACAGTAGAAGGGTTTTTTATAATAATTAGTATTATTTGTAGTAGTTGTAGTAAAAATAGTGAAAAGGTATTAGTAGTAAATAGTTGTAGTGGGAGTGGGGGTGGGATTAGTAATAGTAGAAGTAGGGGAAGTATTATTAGTAGTAGTATTGGGAGTAAATAGTAGTAGTGGGGGTAGTAGTAGTAGGATGTGGGAGTGTAATGGAAAGGGAGTAGTGTGAAGATAGTGTTATAGTAGAAACAGTAGAAGGGGGGTAATGGGAAATAGTAGTAGTAGTTTTGGGGGTAAAAAGTAGTAGAATGTGGGATTGGGAGTATTGGGGAAAATAGTTTATTTTGGGGGGGATTGGGAAAGTAGTAGTAGTAGTATTTGTAGTGGGTTTTGGGAGAAATGAGAAGGGGGTGGTTCTTTGGGGGTAGTAATGGGGGGTAATTTTGTAGTAATAGTAATGAAGTAGTGTGGGAGTGAAATGTAGTAGTAGTGGGAGTAGTAGTAGAATGTTGTTGGGGGTGGGGGTGGTTTTTAAATTTGTAGGGGGTGGGTGGGGAGTAGTGTTGGTGGGGGGAAAGGGGGTGGGGGTAAAATAAATGGTAGGGGAAGGGGGGTGGGAGTAAATGGGGGAAATATTGGGGGTTTAGTAATTTAAAGTAGTGGGGGTAGTGGGGGTGGGGGTGAAGGATTTTTAGTAGAAGTGGGATTAGTAGTAGTAGTAGTAAAAAAAAGTGGTTTTAGTAGAAATAAATGAAGGTAGTGGGATTGGTTTTGGGAATTTTAAAATTTTTAATTGGTGGTAGTGGGGTGGGGAAAAGGGGGTTGTGGTAATTTTGGGAAATAGTAGAAAATTGGGAGTAGTAGTGTGGTTGTGGTAGAAATAGTAGAAGGTAGTGGGAATAATAGTTTTGGTGGTTGTTGAAATAGTGGGAAATGAAGGTGTAGTAGTAGTGTAGTGTGGAAGAAATAGTTTTTATTTGGAAATAGAGGGAAAATTGGGAGTAGTAGAGAGGTAGTAGTAGTGGGGGTGGTGGAAATGGGTTTTAGTGGAAGTAGTAGAATTAAATAGTAGTAGTGGGAGGTAAATAGTATTAATAATGGTAAAGTAGTGGGAATATTTGTAGTAGTAGTGGTAGTAGTGGGGGTAAGTAGCAAAAAAATGGAAAGTATTAGTAATAACAGAAAAATAGTAATGGGAAGTAAATAGTAGTAGTAGTAGTTGTATTAAAATGAAGAAGGTTGTAGTAGTGGGTTTTGGGTTTTGGTAGAAAGTAGTAGTATAGTAGTATTTGGGAGTAGTGGGAAAGTAGTGAAGGTGGGAGTGTAGTTTTAGTTGTGGTGAAGTAGTAGTATTTTGGGTTTTGGTGAAATGGGGGGAAAATAAATGTAATGGGGGTATTAGTGGGTTTTGGTTGGAAATAGTAGAAGTAGTAAAAAGGGAGTAGTAGTAGTAGTAGTATTTGTGGGGGAAGGGAAATAGTTTTTAAAATAGAAAAGGGGAGTAGTAGTGGGAAAGTAGTAAATAGTAGTGGGTGTGTTTTTATTAAAAGTTTGAAGTAGTAGAAATATTAATGGGAGTAGTGGGAAATAAAAAAAGTGGGTTTTTTTAGAAATGTGGGGGGTAGTAGTATTTGTGGTATAAATTTGTAGTGAAATAGTTTAGTAAAATGATGGGGTGAAAGGGAGTGATTTGTGAAGTTAGTAGTGGGGAAATAAAAATGGGGAAATTAGTAGTAAATGGGGAAATAGTGAAATAAGTAGTAGTAGTGGGATTTGTAATAAGTAGTGGGTTTTAGTGGTGGGGAAGTTTGGGAAATTGGGAGTAGTAGTGAATATTTGTAGTGTAGTAGTAGTGGGAGAAAAAATGGGTTTTAAAAGAAATAAATGAAGGGAGTAAATATTGGGAATTTTTATAAATGTGGTGGGGATAGTGAGTAAAAGGGAGTAGTAGTAGTGGGGAAAAAGTAGTGAAGGTAGTTTTGTAAAAAAGTATTTGTGGGTTTTGGTGAAGTAGTAGAAGGTAAATAAATAATAGTAGTTTTTGGTGGGTTTTGGTAGAAGTAGTGAAGAAATAGAATGTAGTAGTAGCAGTAGTAGGGAGTGGAAGAAGTGGTTTTATTTTAAATAGTAGAAGGTTGTGTAGAAAGGGTAAGTGTAGTAGTGGGGAAATAAAAAATTTGTGGTAATAGAAAAGGGGAGTAATAGTAATTGGTATTTGTATTAAAGTTAAAAATGGGAGAAGTATTAATTGGGGGTTGGGAGTATTTAATAATTTGTAATGGGTAGTAAAAGTATTAAATAATAAAAGAAAAATTGGGAGTAAGTAAGAAAAAAAAGTAGTGGGTTGTAGGGAAATAGTAAAAAGAATAGTAGTTGTTTTGTTGTTTGGGGAAAGGGAGTAAGTATTAGTAGTAGTAGTAGTAGTAGTAGTAGTAAGTAGTAGAAAAAGGGAGTAAAAATTTTGGGGTTGGGTTTGGTGAAGTAGTAGTAAATAGTAGTTTTGGTAGAATTAGTGGAAGGTGGGAGTAATGGGAGTATTAGTAGTTTTGGTTGAAGTGTAGAAGTGGGGAAGGGGGGTAGTAAATGGGAGTGGGAGTAGTGGGGAAATGGAAGGGGGGGAGTTTTATTAGAATGGGGGGAAAGGGAGTGTGGGGGAATGTAGTAAATGGGAGTAGAAGTGTTTTGGGGGAATTAGTGGGGGGGGGGTAGTGGGAGTGGGGGTAGTGGGGGTGGGGGGTAAATAGAAATAAAGTGGTGGGAAAATATTAAAATTGGTAGTAGTAGAAAAAATGGGTTTTTGTAGGTAGTGAATGTATTGTTTGGGATTTGTTTTAAGTTTAGTGGGAGTAATTATTTGTGGGAGTAAGTGGAAAAAAGAGGGGTAGTAGTGGAGAGTTAGTGTAATAAAGTAAAAATGTAAAAGTTGGGAAATAGGGGAAGTAAAAAGGGAAATAGGGGGTAGTAGTAAATAGTGGTTAATGAAGTAGTAGTTTTGTATTTGTGGTGGGGGTGAAGGGGAGTAAATAGTAGTAGAAGGGAGTAGTAATTAATTTTTAATAGAAAAAATGGTTTTAAATTGAAGTGGGGGAAAGGTAGTAGTATTGGGAGTAGTATAAATTTTAATTTGGGAGTAGTATTGGGAGTAAAGGTAGTAGTAGTAGTAGTGGGAAATAGTGAAAGGGGGTGTGTATTTGCAGTTGTGGTGGGGGTAGTAGAGGGTAAATAGTAATAGTGGGTTTAGTGGTTTGGTGAAGTAGTAGAAAGGGAAATAGTTTTTTTTAGAAAGTAGTAGAAGGTGCAGTAGTAGAAGGTAGTAGTAGTGAAAAAAAATGGTAAAAATAAGGGTTTTAGTGGAAATGAGAAGGTAGTAGTAAAATAGTAGTAGGTGGGAGTATTAATAATAGTAAAAGTAGTGGGAAATTGTGGGAGTAAATTTGTAAAGTAGTAGTATTTTTAGATATTAGAATTATTAAAAAAGTAACAAAGGGGGTTTTGTAGTGAAATAGTAGTAGTAGTAGTAGTTGTAAATAGAAGGGAGTGGAAAAGGGAGTAGTGGGAGTTTGGGTTTTGGTGAAGTAGTAGTAGTATTAGTATTTTTAGTAGTAGTAGTAGTAGTAGAAGTAATGAAGGTAGTGTAGTAGGTTTGGGTTTTGGTAAAGTAGTAGTAGTAGTAGTTGTGGTAAAAAGTAATGGAAGGGGGGTGGGAATAGTGGGATTAGTGGGTTTTGGTTGGGAAATAGTGGGAAATGGGGGAAAGGGGATTGTTTGTAGTAGTAGTAGTAGTGGAAGGAATGGGTTTTTTAGAAAAGTGAAGGTGGGGAAATGGGGAAAGTAGTAATGGTAGTAAGTAGTTGTAGTAGAAATTGAGAAGGTGTATTTGTAGTAGTAGTAGTAAAATAGGGAGTGGGAGGTTTTGTGGGATTAAAATAATTTGTAGAAGTAGTAGGGAAATATTAATGGGAAAAAGGGAGTAGTGGAAAAAATGGGTTTTTTTTAGAAGTGGGAGAATGTAGTGTTTGTGGGGGTATAAGTATTAGTAGTAGTAGTATTAGTAGTAGTAGTAGTGGGCGTAGAAAGGGGAGTAGTAGTGGGAGGGTTGGGAGTAGTAGAAATAAAATTGGGGGGGTTGGGGATTTTTAGAAAATAGTAGGAAATAGTAGTAGTGTGGGAGTAGTAATTTGAAATGTGGGAGTGGGGGTGATGGGGGTAGAAGGGGAGTGGGGGTAGTAAATAGTAGTAGTAGTGGGAGTAGTAGAAAAAGTGGTTTTTGTAGAAATAGTGAAGGTTGGGGATTTGTAGTGGGATAAATATTGGGGGTAAATAGTAATAGTAGTAAAAAGGAGTGGGAGTAGTAGTAAAAAGTAGTAGAAAATTTGTAGTAGTAGTAGTAGTTGTGGTAGAAATAGTAGAAGGGGGAGTAATTTGTAGTTTTTTGGGGGTTTTTGGTGAAGTAGTAAAAAGTAGAATTTTAAGGGAGTATTTGTAGTAGTAGTGGAAAAAAGGTTTTTTTAGAAGTAGTAGAAGGTAGTAGTAGTGAAGGTATTTGTAGTAGTAGTAGTAAATAGTGGTGGGAAATGGGTTTTAGTGGAAATAGTAGAAAGGGAGTAGTAAGTAGTAGTGGGGAGTAGTATTAATAATGAAAAGTAATTTGAAATATTAGTAATTTGTGGGGGTAGTAGTGGGAGTAGTAACAGTAGTGAATGTATTAGTAGTTGGGGAAAGGGGGTATTTGTGAAGTAGTAGTAGTAGTAGTGGGTTTTAGTAAGTAGTAAAAATTTTTAGTAGTAGTTTGGTTGTGGGAAAAATGATAGTAGTATTTGTAGTAAATTGTAATATTTGAAATAAATGAAGGGATTAGTAGTAATTGTAGTTGTGGTGGGTAATGGTGTAGTTTTGGAGAAGTAGTGGAAAAGGGAAATAGTAATAGTAAAAAAATTTTTAAATTTGGTTTAAAGTAGAAGTAGTAGAAAGGGAGTAGTAGTGGGAGTAGTAGTAATGGGGGAAGAAATGGGTTTTTTAGAAATATTTGAAAAGGGAGTAGTAGTAGAAATAGTAGTAGTAGTAGAAATTTGTTGTGTAAATTAAGAAAAAGGTATTAGTAATGTAAAAAGTAGTAAATTAAAAAAATAATTTAAAAATAGATGTATTGAAAGTTTAAGTAGTAGTAGTAGTAAAAAAATGGGTTTTAAATAGAAATTGGGAAATTTTGGGAGTTTAGTGGGAGTATAGAGTATTTGTAAATAAATGGGATTGGGGGTTTGTGGTAGTGGAAAAGGGGAGTGGGGGTGGGGGGAAATTGGGGGTGTGAAGAAAAGTGGGAATTGAAACCCGTAGGAAAGGGGGTTATATTTGTAGTGGGGTTTTGTGGGGGTGGGTTTTGGGAGAAGTAATTGGAAAGGGGGTGGGGGTAGTGGGGGTGGGGTAGTTTAGTGGGGGTGGGGTGGGAATTATTAATTGGGAGAAGTGGGAGAAATATTGGGGTGGGGGTTTTTTTGGGAAAGTGGGGGTAGTAATAAAGGGGGGTAAATGGGAATTTGAAATATTAGTAGTAGTAGTAGTTAAGGGAGTCTTAGTAGTTAAATAGTTGTAATAGTAGAAGTAGTGAAAATATAGTATTTTGAAATTAATTTTAAGTGTGATAGTAGTAATGAAATAGTAATAGTATTTGTAAAGTGAAGGGGAGTAGTAGTAGTAGTGGTTTGTAGTAGACAAAGAAGAAAAGGGTTAATTGGGAGTAGTAGTAGTAGTATTTGTGTCTAGTGGCTAGTAGCATTAGTAGTAGTAGAAGTTTAGAAATAATAATTAAATAGTAGTGGGGATTAGTGGGGGTTTGTAGAAGTAAATAGAGAGTAAAGTTTAGTAAGTATTAATGGGAAATAGATGTGGGGAAATTTGTAGTAGTAATGGTTTTTAATAAATAGTGGGGGTAGAGGGGGGTAGTAATAAATGGGGTAACAGTGGTAGTGGGAACCCCCGGGAGTGGGGGTGGGGGTAGTAATAGACCTTTGTAGTGTGGGAAAGGGGGTGTAGTTGTAGTAGTAGTAAATAGTAATTTGGGAAAAATGGGTTTTTTAGAAAAAGTAGAGGTAGTAGTAGTGAAAAATGTGGGGGTAGTAGTAGAAGTGGGTTTTGGGGAAATTAATTAGAAGGTGGGAGTAGTAGTAGTAGTAGTAGTAGTAGGTGGGAGTATTAAATAAAAAGTAGAAATAGTAGAAATATTAATAGTAGTAGTAGTAGTAAAAAATGGTTTTTGTAAATAGTGGGAATGTAGTGGGAATTAATTTGTAGATAAGTATTGTGGGAGTAGTATTTGTAGTAGTAAAATAGTAGTAGAAATTTGTAAGTGTGGGAAAAAATTAGTAGTAGTAAAGTGGGAGTAGGGTTAGTAGTAAATGGGAAATAGTAAAGTAGTAGTAGTAGTGGGGGTAGTAATAGAAGTGGGAGTAGTAGTGGGGGTAGTGGTGAAGGTGAGTAGTGTAGAAGTGTTTGTGGGAGTAGTGGGAGAAAAAATGGGTTTTTGTAGAAATAGTGAAGGTAAATAGTATTGGGAGTAGTATAAGTAAAATTTTGGTAGTAGTAGTAGTAGTAAAGGGGAAATAAATAGTAAATAGTAGGAAAATAGAAGGGGTAAATAGTAGTAGAGCAGTTGTGGTAGAAATAAGGTAAGTAATAGTAGTTTTGGGGGGTTGTGGTGGGGAAATAGTAGAAGGAAAGGGGTTTTTTTTAAAAAAGTAGAAGGTACAATAGTAGAAGGGTAGTAGTAGTAAATAGTAGTGGTAAGTAGTTTGAAATGGGTAGTAGAAGGGGAGTAGTAGTAGTGAAAGGGGTAAAATAATAATAGTAAAAATAAATAGAAGTATTAGTAAATAGTAGTGGTAGTAGTAGTGAAAAGTAGAGTAGTAGAATGTATTAAGTAATCAAAAAGGCGTAATAGTAAAAGTATTGGGAGTAATATTGGATGTAGTAGAAGGGAGTAAGGGAGTAGTTGTGGGTTTGGTTGGGAAAATGAGTAGTATTAGTGTAGTATTTGTAGTGGGAGTAGTAGAAGTGATGAAGGTAGTAGTAATGGGTTTTGTTGTGGTGAAAATAGTAGTAGGGAGTAGTTGTGGGGAAGTAGTGGAAGGTAGTAGTAATAGTAGTATTAGTGGGTTTTGGTTGGGAGTAGAAGTAGTAGAAGGAGTAGGTAGTAGTAGTAGTAGTAGTGGAAGAAATGTTTTTTGAAATAGTAGAAGGGGAAATAGTAGTGGGGAAAGTAGTAAATGGTATTTGAAAATGGGTTTTGTAGAATTAGTAGAAGATTAGTAGTAGTAGTAGTAGTAGTAAAATAGTAGTAGGGGTGGGAATTTGTAATAGTAGAAGTAGTGGGGAAATATTAATGGGAGTGTAGTAGTGAAAAAGTGGGTTTTGGGGAAGTAGTGAATGTGGGAGTATTAGTAGTGGGATAAGTATTATTTGTAAATAATTTTTAGTAGTAGTAAGGGAGTGTCGTAGAAGGGTAGTAGTAAATAGTGAGTTAGTAGTAGTAGAAATAAAAATAGTAGGGGTTAGTAGTAATTGATGGGAAAAATAGTAGTGTGGGAAGTGTTTGTAATAGAGAGTAGTAGTAAAGTAGTGATGTGGTGAAAAGGAGTAAATGGGGTTTTGGAAGTAGTAGTAGTAGTAGTGGGAGTAGAAAAAATAGTTTTTGTGAAATAGTAGGGAAAGGGAGTAATTTTAGTAGTTTTAAGTATTAGTGGTGGGAGTAAATATTTGTAAAGGTAGTAGTGAAATAGTAGAAGTAGTAGAAGGTGGGAGTGGGAAATAGTAGTTGTGGTAGAGTAGGGGGGGGTAATAATAGTAGTTTTTTGGGAGTTTTTTGGTAGAAGTAGTAGAAGAAATGAGATGTAGTAAATGGGAGTAGTAGTAGTGGAAAAGTAGTTTTATTAAAGTGTAGAAAGGGAAATAGTAGTAAGGTATTAAGTGTAGTAGTAGTAGTAGTTTAAAATAGTTTAAAATGGAAGTAGTAGGGAAAATGTAGTATTGGGAAAAAAAGGGAAATAGTTTTTAGTAAAAATGGGAGAAATATTAGTAGTGGGGAGTGGTAGTAGTGGGATTTGTAGCAGTGAAAAAGGGAAAATTTTAAATAGTAACAGAAAGGGAGTAGTAGTGAATAAATAGTAGTAGTAGTAGTTGTGGGAAAGTAGTGAAGGGGAGTAATTTGTGGGTTTAGTTTTTGGTGAAGTAGTAGTAGTATTAGTGGGAAAAAGTAGTAGTAGTAGTAGTAAAAGTAGTAGAAGGTAGTGGGAGTAGTTGTAGTTGTGGGAAAAGTAGTAGTAGTAGTAGTTGTGGTGAAGTAGTGGAAGGAAATGGGAATAAAAAGTAATTAGTAGTTGTGGTTGGGAAATATTGAAATATTTAAAAGGGAGTAGTAGTAGTAGTAGTAGTAGTAGTGGAAGAAATGGGTTTTTAAGAAATAGTAGGGTAGTGTAGAAAAATTAGTAAATAGTAAATAAAAATGGTTTTAGTGAAATTTGTGGGAAGGTTTGTGGGAGTAGTAGTAGTGGTAGTAGTAAATTGTAAAAGGAGATTTGAGAAGTATTAATAGTAGTAGTGGGGGAAAAAATAGTTTTAGTAAGTAGTAGAATGTAGTAAAATATTAGTAGTGGGATAAAATATTAGTAAATTTGTAGTATTAGTGTATTTGTGTGGGGGGTGGGAGTGGGAGTGGGAAAAAGTAGTGGGAAATAAAGTAGTAGTAGAAGCAGTGAAATTTGTTATATTTGTAAATAGTTTGGGAGTAGTGGGTTTTGGGGAAAATAGTAGAAGGTAATTAATTTGTAGTAGTAAATAGTAGTAATTTTTAAATAGTAATTTGGTAAATAGTTTAGTAATAGTAGAAAGTAGAAGTATTAGTGAGTAGTAGTAGTAGTAGTAGGAAAGTAATAGTAATTTGGGGGAAGGGGAGTAGTAAATTAAGTGTGGGGTAGTGGGAGTTTAAAAGAAACTTAGTGGGGAAAGTAAGGGTTTTAGTAGTAGAAGTAGTAGAAAATAGTAGTAGTAAAGTGGGGGTGAAAAGTAAATAGTGGGAGTAATGGGAAATAGTAGTGGGAGTGGGGGAAGTAGTGAAAAGGGGTGGGGGTAGTAGTAGTTGTGGGGGACTAGAAGAAGGTTAGTGGGAGTAAAAAGGGAGTAGTAGTAGTAGTCTGTGGTAGTGGGATTAGTAGTAGTAAAATAGTAAAATAGTAATAATATTTGTAGAAGGTAGTAATAAATGGGAGTAAAGTAGTAGAATGTAGTTTAAATAATGTATTAATAGTAGTAGATGTAGTAAATTAAATAAGTAGTAATTTTTAATAGTAAAATGAAATAAAAAGAAAAGGGAAATAGTAATATTAAAAAGTAACGGTGGGGGTAGAGAAAATGGGAAATGGGGTAGTGGTGGGAATGGGCATAGTGGGAGTAAAAGGGGGTAGTAGTAGTGGGAGTAATTTGTAGTAGTGGAAGAAGTGGTTTTTTTAGAAATGGGGAGAGGAGTAGTAGTAGTGGGGTGTATTTGGGAGAAGTGGGTTTTAGTGGGATTAGTAGAAAAGGGAGTAGTAGTAGTAGTAGTAGTAGTAGTGGTAATAGTATTAGTAATAGTAGAAGTAGTAGAAGTATTAATATTTGTAGTAGTAGTAGAAAAAGGTAGTTTTAGTAGAAGTAGTAGAATGTTTAGTAAGTAGTGGGATAAGTATTATAGTAGTAAATGATATTTGTAGTAGTAAAATAGTAAAAGTAAAATTTGTAGAAGTTAGTGGGATTAGGTAAAAGTAGTGAAATTAGTAGTAGTAGGAAATAGTAGGAAATAGTAGTAGTAGTAGTAGTAGTAATTTAAAATGGGAGTAAATGTAGTGGGGGTTGGGGGTAGAATTTTTAGTGGGGAGTAAGTAGTAGTAGTATTTGTAGTGAAAAAAGGTTTTTGTAGAAATGGGGAAGGTGGGAAATTTTAGTAGTAGTATAAGTTTAGTGGTAGTAGTAGTAGTAGTAAAAAGGGGGTAGTAGTAGTAGTAGAAGTAGTAGAAGGTGGGAGTGGGAAAATAGCGGGTTTTGGGAGGGAAAAAGAGAAGGGGGTAAATAATAAAGTTTTGGTAGTTTTTTTTAGGGAAATGTAGGGGTGGGTTTTTTTAAAGTAGTGAAGGTGGGAGTGGGAGAAGGAGTAAATAGTAGGGGAAATAATTTGGGAGAAGTAGGGTTTTAGTGGAGTGGGGAAGGTGGGAGTGTAGTAGTGGGGGGTAAAAGTAATGGGGAAAAAGTAAAGTAGTGAAAGGGAAAGTGGTTGTAGTAATGGTGGGGTAGAATTGTGGGTTTTAGGATTTGTGGGAGTGTAATTTGTGAAAAATGGGTTTTTGTAAAAGTGAGAGGGGGTGGGAGTATTAAATAGTAAAAATAAATTTTTAGTAAAAAAAAAGTATTAGTGGGAATTTGTAAGAAATGGGAAAGGGGTGTGGGAGTGGGTTAAAAAGTAGTAGAAGTAAAAATAAAAAAGAAGAAGCAGTGAAGGTTTTATGGGGTAAAAGTATTAGTAGTAGTAGTTGTAGTAAAGTAGTAGAAGGTTTTTAGTAGTAAAAAAATTTAGTAGTAAAAAGGGGGAATGGGATTAGTAATAGTAGAAGTAGTGGGAAATATTAATGGGAGTAGTAGTAAATAGAAAAAATGGTTTTGAAAAAGTGTGGGGGGTTAGTAGTATTAGGTTTGTAGTATAAGAAATTTGTAGTGTGTTAGTAAAATAGTAGTAGTAGTCTGAAGGTAGTAATTTGTAGAAATTAGTAATTTGTAAAGTAAAGTAGTAGAAGTTAAAAGTAAAATAGAAGTGGGGAAAATAGTAGTAGTAGTATTTGTAGTAATAGAAATAGTAGTAGTAGTAGTGATGGGGGTGAAGGTAGTAGTGGGTGGGGAAATAGTAGTAGTGAAATAGTAGTAAAAAAAGTAGTTTTTTGTAGAAGTAGTAGAAAGGGGGTAGTATTAGTAAAATAATTTTAAGGTTAGTGGTAGTAGTAGTAGTAGTAAAAAGGGAGTAGTAGTAGTAGTAGAAATAGTGAAGGTAGTAAATGGGGTAGTGGGTTTTGGGGAAAATAGTAGAAATTTGTAGTAATAGTGGTTTTTTGGTTTGGTAGGGGGTGGGGAAAAAATTTGAATGTGTTTGTAAATGGTGGGGGTGGGGGAAGAGTGGGTTTTTTAGAGTAGTAGAGGTTGGGGGTGGGGAGAAGGTAGTAGTAGTAGTAGTAGTGTTTGGTGGAAATGGGTTTTAGTGGGTGTTAGGAAAGGGGAATGGGAGTAGTAGTGGGGATTAAGGGAAATTTAAAAATAGTAAAAGTGGGGGAAGTATTAGTAGTAGTGGGGGTAGTGGGAGTTGGGGAAGAGTAAGTGAATGTTTAATATTAAAAGAAAGGGGGTAGTGGGAGGTAATTGGGAGTGGGAGTGGGTTTTATTTGAAGTAGTGGGGGGGGAGTAGTAGTGGTTTAGTTGTGGGGAAGTAGTGTATTGGGAAATAATGGGAGTAGTAGTGGGAGTGAGTAGTGAAGGTAGTGGGAGTGGTTTTTATTTGGTGGAAGTAGTAGTAGTAGTGTTTGGTAGGGAAAAAAGTGGAAGGTAAATAGTAATAGTAAATTTAGTAGTTGTGGGTTTTAAATAGTAAAAGTAGTAGAAAGGGAGTAGTAGTAGTAGTAGTAGTAGTAGTGGAAAAGTAGTTTTAATTTGAAAAAAGGGAGAAGGAAAAAGTAGTGAATGTAGTAGTAGTAGTAGAAGTAGTTGTTTGGAATTAGTAGAAGGTAGTAGTGTAGTAGTAGTGTAGGTAGTAGTATTAGTAATAGTAGATGTAGTAGAAGTATTAATAGTAGTAGTAAATAGTAAAAAGTAGTTTTAGTAGAAGTGTTGAAAGTAGTAGTTTGGGAGTAGTATAATTTTGGGAGTAGTGGGATTAGTAGTGGGAGTGGGGGTGGAAAAGGGATTGTGGGAGTGAAGGGTTTGTGGGGGTAAAGTAAAAGTAAAATAGTGGGGGGCAGTGAAATTTTTATAGTGGGGATAGTTTAGTAGTAGTGGGTTTTGGGGAAAATGGGAGAAGGTAGTAGTTTAGTAGTGGGGGTGGGAGTTTAGTAGTAGTGGGTAGTAGTATTAGTTGGGGGAAGTGGGGAAATTGGTTTTAGTAGTGGGAGTAGTGGGAGAATGTGGTAGTAGTAATAGAAGGTGGGAGTAGTAATGGGAAAAAAATTGGGAGTGGGGTGGTTGAAGTGGGCTTAGTGGGAGAAATAGTAGTTGTAATAGTTAAAATAGTAGGTATAGTAGTAGTGAAAATGGTGAAGTAGTAGTAGTAGTAAAGGAAGTAGTAGTAGTGTTTGTAGAAGTAGTAGAAGGTAGTAGTAGTAGTAGTGGGTTTTAGTGAATGAAGAAGGTTAGTGGTAGTAATAGTAGTAGTAGTAGTGTGTGGTAATTAAACATTTGTAGTAGTAGAAGTAGTAAAATAGTAATAGTAAAATAGTGAAGGTAGTAGTAGTGGAAATTAAAATGAGAGAAGGTATTAAATGTTATTATAGTATTAATAGTAATTATGTTTGTGAATTAGTAGTGATGGTGTTTAAATAGTGGTGGGGGAAGGGGAGTAGTAATTAAGTGGCGGGGGTGTGGGAAAGTAGTAGTGGGGGTGGTAGTAATGGGCATAGTGGGAGTAGAAGGGGGGTGGGAGTGGGAGTGGGGGTGGGGGCTGGGGGGTACTAGGGGGTGAAATGGGGAAATGGGAAAGGGGTGGGGGTAGTAGTAAATGAAAAAAAGGGGGGGTAGTAGGGAGTGGGGGTGGGGAAATGGGGGTAGTAGTAGTAGTGGGATTTGTAATTGGGAAAAAGGGAGAAGTGGGGAGAAGGGGGGTGGTTGTAGTAATGGTAGTAGTAGAAGGTAGTAGTTGTGGAGTAGTAGTGGGGGTAGTAGTAGAAAAAAATAGTTTTTGTAAAATAAAAAGAAGGTAAATAGTATTAAATAGTAAAAAGTATTAAATAGTAATAGTATTAGTAGTAGTAGTGTAGTAGTAGTAAAAAAATTTGTAAGTAGTAGAAGTTAGTAGTAAATAAAAGTAAAGAAAAGAGAAAAGGGTTTTTATAGTAGTAGTAGTATTAAGAAATAAAAATTGTGGGAAGTAGTAGAAAAGGGATTAGTATTTGTAGTTTGGGAGTAAATGGTAGTAAAAAATTTGTAATAGTAATAGTAAGTAATTATTTGTAGTAGTAGTAGTAGTAGTAGTAGTAGTAGTAGTAGTAGTAGAATGTAGTAAATGGGAATGAAGGTGGGGAGTAGAATATAGTAGTTATAGTAAAAAAAGCAGTAGAAATTTGTAATAAGTATTTGTATTAAAAAAATTGTAGTAGTAAAAATAGTAGAATGTGTATTTGTAAATATTAGTAGTTTGTAGTAGAAAATAGTAAAATGTAAAAAAATAGTATTTGTAGTAGTTGTAGTAAAATGAGAAGGGTAGTGGTTCTATTAGTAGTAGTAAAAGAAGTAGTAGTAAATAGTAATGGGAAAATAGTAGTAGTAGTAGAATGTTTAGTAGTAATGTGTAGTAGTTGTCGTAGAAGTGGGAAAAATAATGTGGTTTAGTAGTAGTAGTAATAAAGTAGTAGTAGTAGTATTTAAAAAAGTAGTAGTAGTAGAAGTAGTAGAATGTTGTAGTGGGAGTAGTAGTTTTTAGTATTGGGATTTGGGGGAAATAGTAGTAGTAGTAGTGGGAAATGTAGAAGTAGTAGAAGGTAGTAGTAGTAGAAGTAGTAAAGGTAGTAGTAAAATAGTAGTAGTTTGGTGAAGTATTGGAAAAGGTAAGTAATAAAATTTTGGGAGTTGTGGTAGAAGTAGTGAAAAATTTGAAGGTAGTAGTAGTAAATGTGAAAATGGAAGAAGTAGTTTTATTAGAAGTAGTGGGAAAGGGAAATGTAGTGAAGGGGAGTAGTAGTGGTAGTAATTGGGGGAAAATGGGTTTTAGTGGAAAATAGGGAAAGGGAATAGTAGTAGTATTTGGTAGTAAATATTTAAATTTTAAATAAAAATAAAAGTATTAGTAGTAATTAATTAAATGGTAAAATAGTAGTAAAAAACAGTAGTAGAGGGTTATTAGTAGTTGGGAAAATAGTAGTAATTTGAAATAGTAGTAGTAGTAGTAGTAGTATTAGTTTGGGAGTAGTAAAATAGTAGTAGTAAATAGTAAAATAGTAGTAGAATAGTAAAAATAGTAGTTATTATTGTAGTTGTGGTAGAAGTAGTAGTAGTAGTGGAATAAAAAAGTTTTATTAGAAATGGGAGAAGGTAGTAGTAGTAGAATGTAGTAGTAGTAGTAGAAAGTTTTAGTAAATTAGTAAAAAGGTAAAATAAATTTCTAGTAGTGGGAGTGTGGGGAGTAGTATTAAATAATAATTGAAGTAGTAGGGAAAATTTTAAAAGTAGTAGTGGGAGTGAAAAAAATGGGTTTTAGTAGAAATGTGGGGGGTAGTAGTATTAGTAGTAGTATAAATTTAGTAGTGGGAGTATTGGGAGTAGTAGTGGGGAGTAGAAGGTTGGGAGTAGTAAATGAAGGGTTTGTGGGATTTGAAATAAAAGTGTAGTAGAAACAGTAGAAAAGGGGGGTTATAGTAGTAGTGGGATTAGTAGTATTTGTAGTAGTAGTTATGGGAGAAATAGTAGGAGAAGGGGAGTAGTAGTAGTGGGAGTGGGGGTGGGAGTAGTATTGAGTAGTGGTAGTAATTGTTAAAAAGAAGTAGTAGAAGTATTAATGAAAATAGTAGTAGTAGTGAGATGTAGTGTGTAATAGAAGGTAGTAGTAATTGAAATATTAGTAGTAGTAGTAGTTGAAATAGTCGTAGTAGTAGAAGTAGTAGTTGTAGTAGTGAAGTAATGTATAGTAGTAGTAAAATTTAAAGTAAATAGTAATGGGAATTTTTAATAAAGTAATAGTAGTAGTAGTAGAAATATTTGAAGGTAGTAGTAATAAATAGTAGTTGTAATTGGGGGAAAGAAGAAAAAGGTTAGTGGTAGTAGCAGTAGTAAGGGAGTAGTAGTAGTCCTTGTGGGTAATAGCATTAGTAGTAGTAAATGGGAAGTAGTAATGGGGGTAGTAGAAAATAAATAATGAGTGGGAGTAGAAGTAGTGAAGGGGGTAGTGTTAATAGTAGTATTAATGGGAGTAGATGTAAATAAATTAAATAGTAGTATTTGGGGTTAATAGTAGTGGTAGTAGGTTTGAAATAATAGTGAAATCAATTGGGAGTGAACTTAGTAGTAGTGGGAGTGGTAGTAATAGACATAGTAGTAGTAGAAGGTAGTAGTAGTAGTGGGGGTGGCATGGGGGGTCTAGGGAGTGGTGTAAATAGGAGGAGGGAAAGGGAGTAGTAGTAGTGAAATGGGGAGAATGTGGGAGTAGTAGTAGTGGTGGGAATTTGTAGTAAATAGTAGTAGTGGGAGTAGGGAAATAATTAAAAAAGTAAAATGGGAGAAGGTGGGGGTTGTAGTAATGGTAGTAGTAAAAGGGAAATAGTAGTAGGGTTGTAGTGGGAGTAGTAATTTGTAGAAAAAATAGTTTTAGTAAAATAAATAGAAGGGAGTAATATTAGTAGTTATAAGTATTAGTAGTAATAGTATTTAGTAAATAGTGTAATGAAGGTAGTAGTAGTAGTAGAAGTTAGTAGTAGTAAAGTAAAAATGTAGAAGAAGCAGTAGAAAATTTTATAATGTGTGGGATTAGTAATGTGGGTTTTGGGGGAAGTATTTGAAAGGGGATAATTGTTTGTAGTTGTAGTAGTAATAGGTAGTAGTAATTAAATAATGGGAAATGTGAAGTATTAGTAAGTATTTGTAGTAGTAGTATTTTTAGTAGTAATGTAGTAGTAGTAGTGAAAAATAAGGGTTAGTAAATAGTAAAAAGAAAGGTAGTAAATATTGAAGATAGTAGTTATAGTGAAGCAGTAGAAAAGGGAGTAATAAATAAATAGTAGTAGTTGTAGTAGTAAAATAGTAGAAATGTATTTGTAATATTAAATAGTAGTTGTAAAAAAAGTATTTGAATGTTTGTGTAGTAGTATTAGTAGTAGTTTGTGAAATAGTAGAAAAGGGAGTGGGTTTTATTAAATAGTATTTAAAAGAAGTAAATAGTAAAATAAATAGTAGTAAGTAGTAGTAGTAGTAAGTGTAGTAGTAGTAGTAGTAGTAAATAGTTTCGTGAAATGGGAAAAATGTGTAGTTGTAAATAGTAGTAGTAATAAAGTAAGTAGTAGAAGTAAAGTAGTAGTAAATGTAGAATGTTTAGTAGTAATAATAATTGTGTATTAGTAATAGTGGGGAAATAGTAGTAGTAAATAGTAGTAGTAATGAAAAGGTAGTGTAGTAGTAGTAAAAGTAATGAAAATTTGTAGTAGTAGAAAATAGTAAGTAGTAGTAAATAGTATTTGTAGTAATAAAATGGGAGTAGTAGTAGTTAGTGGGAGAAAAAGGTTTGTAGTAATTAAAATTTGAAAAAGTAGTTTTTATTAGAAGTAGTAGTGGTATTAAATTTTTGAGTTAAGTTTAATTTGGGAAATATTAGTAGTAGTGAAGGGTAGTAGTAGTAGTAAAGTGTAGAAAGGGAGTAGTAGTAGTAGTGGTTGTGGTGAAGTAGTAGAAAAGGGAGTAGTAAAGTAGTTTTGGGGGTTGTGGTGAAATAGTAGAATAAAATAGAAAGGGAAATAGTAGTATTAGTAGTAGTGGAAGGGAAATGGGTTTTTTTTTTAAGTAGTGAAAGGTGTAGTAGTAGAAGGTAGTAGTGTGGTATTTTTAGGAAATAAATTGTAGTGGAAGGGAGTGAAAAGGGGTAGTGGGGGTAGTAGGTAGTAGTATTAATAATAGTAAAAGTGGGGAAAATAAATTTGTAAGTGGTTGGGAATAGTAGTATGGTAGTAGAATGTATTTAGTAACAGAGGTAGTAAATAGTAGAAATAGTAGTAGTATTTGTAGTAGAATAGTAGAATGTAGTAGTAAGTTGGTAAATGTAGTAGTAGTTTTTTAGTAGTAGTAATGAAGTAGTAGTAGTAGTGGGAGTAAAAAAAAATAGTAGATTTATTAAAATAGTAATGAATAATAATGTAGAAATAGTAATGGGAAATGGAAGCAGTGAAAATTGTAAAGTAGTAAATGGGAGTAATAGTAGTAGTTGTAGTAGAAGTATTGAAAGGGAGTGGCAGTAGTAGTAGTGTGGTAGTAGTAGTAGTAATTTGGGTTGTAATTTTTAATAAATAGTAAACAAATAAAATAGTATTGTAGAAGGTGTATTTTTAGTAAATTGGGGAAAAAGTAAAAGGGAGTAATGGGAGATGTAGTGAAGTAGTAGTAATTTTAATAAAATAGTAGTAGTAGTAAAAATTTTTAGTAGAAAAATAGAAAAGGGAATAAGAGTAGTGTTTGTAGTAGGAATTTGTAATAGTTTGAAAGGGAGTAAGTGTAAGGTAGTAGTAGTAAGTAGTAGTAGTAGTAATGGGAGTTGGACTAAAAAAATTGAAATAGTATTTGTAGTAGTAGTAGAGAAGGTAGTGTCTGGGAAAAAGTGAAGATAGTAATATTAGTAGTAGTGATTGTAGTAAAATAGTAGGAAAAAGTAGTAGTAAATGGGAAATAGTAGAAGGTGGTGTGTAGTAGTAGAAGGTGTAGTAGTAGTAGTGTGGTGTAGTAGTAGTGTAGTAGTATTTGTAAAATATTTGTAGTAGTAGTAAAAAGGGAATAATATTTGGGGGTAGTAGTGAAATAATGTAGTAGTAGTGAAGTAGTGAAGAAGTAGTAAGGTAAAAATAGGGACTAGTGGGAGTAGTAAAATATTTGTTAGAAGTAGTTTTTTGGGAGAATTAGTTGTAGTGGGCGTGGGATAAAATTCGTTCCCAAAAATTTTGATCTCACTAAATTTAATTTGTTTTAAAAAACGACCTCATGCATACCCTGATTTTTTCATTTATCTTTATATCTCACAACCCCTTACGAATACATGTTTTTAAATAATTGGTGGTAACTTGGGTTTATTAGAATATTTTTTTTATATAATTTTCCATTTTTTAAAAAAAGATAATCAAAATTTAGAACTTACAATAATACAAATGGTGGCCCAAAAGATTAAAAAAAGTATTCCTATTATATATTATAAACAGAAAGGTCCATAAAATTTAACAAATGAATACCTTTTTTCCCCTTCCCATAAATAAAATAAATTTGCGTACCCTTTTAATTTTGGGGGTTGGAAAAAATTTCGGAACTATTAATTCCAAGGGGTTCCCCATTTTAAAATCTCACTGAATTCAAAAGGAACCGGGAAAAGTAATTATATACAAACTTTCAATTGTACTTAAAATTTCGATAAATATACCCAAAAACCCAAAATCGCTGTAATTTTATTATTAAAAATAATAAAAAAACTTATAAAAACAAAAGGTTTGGGTGGGCAAAAATACTTTTTGGGAAAGGGCTCCTGTTTCCTATATAACTTTAAACTCAATAAAATTTTTGTCAAGGGATGATTTTTTTCGGGCAGTAAAGAT
>JADZMA010001093.1:0-25356 GCA_020796225.1 Arion vulgaris
GTAAAATTTTTTCCCAAACCCCACATCAACAATTTCGGGGTAGTTAAAAACCCCCTTTCAATGGTACCAAGGGGGGGATAACTGTTGATATTGTATCCAATTTTAAACAAAAAAAAACAAATTACTTGCCATCTTAAATGGGTTTTAATTTTTATGAATAGAATTGACAGGGAAAAACTAGGATTACAAAACAAATTTTGAGCCCGATTTGCAATTTATAAAAGATCAAAGAATTTTTAGGGCAAAACCGATCATCTATGGATATTTTAGTTTTATTTTAGGCCATGGATATTTAAAGGCTGCAAAAATACTGAGACCCAAAAAGGGTTTAGAAAATCAATTTAAAACGGTAAATTAATGGAAGACTATAGAATCCATTTTACAAAAATTTGTGATTTTTAAAATTGGGAAATATGCCAAAATGAGATTAGACATCTAAAAAATATAAAATTTAAATTTTATTAAAATTATTTATGAATTATATGTTTTGGAATTTTTTTAAATAAAAAAAACAAAATTAACCCCTTAAATGGGAATGTTGACGATCAAAAATGAAAATAAAAGTCCAATTTTTAAAGGGGTTGTCATCTTCAAAAAAACACCCATAATAAAAATTCAATTTTTGGGGAAGACCAAAAAAGGGGACCAAATTCATGCAGGAAAAAACCCACATTAAGAGAATCTTTTGATAATTTCTCAAAAATGAAAAGGACTACAGCGGGTATTTTGGAATTTATGCTGTGTTGAGATTTTCCCCAAAAAAGATATTGACCACATTTACACCATATTGATAATGGTTCTCAATCAATCCCCCTGAAAAACAAATGAAGGAAATTTATTTACTAGAGGACCCACTTTTTGGCAGACAATTCTAAATTTTCTTTCATCAAGAAACTCAACATTGATCTGCCCTCATTATAAAATTTATAAAAAAAATTTTAATCCTCCCTTTTTTTATTTTTGTAAAATTATTCATCATCATGAGATTACCCCTTCCAGAACTTGGCCCCAGACAGCAGTCCTAAAAAAACAACCTCTGTTCTGTGTTACGGCCCAGAGCAGCATTCCGAAATAAGAATTTTTTTTTGTTTTCTCATTCCCTTTTCCCGGGCACATCCTCCAAAATTATTCTGGGATATGTCGTTAGTCCAAATATTTTACAGATACAAATTTAAATTAAATTTTAAACAAATTGTTAATTCTTGTTTTTGTTTTTGATGTATCTTTTTGTTTTTATAAAAGAATTTTTAACATATGGTTGTAAAAAACCAGAAGTTCTGATAAACTTTGTGGGCTATTCAAAAAATAATTAAAATTTTTAAAAATATCAACAAGGGAAATTTTCAAATTTAAAAGGAAAAAAACTAAAAATAATAACTGCAACAAAACTCCCATGATTCCAATTAAATTAAAAAAGATGAAAGGGTTTTCACATGACATATAAAATTTTTTTCACTTGAAAAAATTTAAACCCCGGGAAGAATGGAACCAATCAAAGGAACAAACATCTTTTTCATACCGACTTGATAAGAATGTAGACAAAAAAACCCTTTTAGGGGGAGGTTTAATTTTTAAGAATAAAACTATCAAGTTTCGGGTTTTTATCATCAGATTTCATGGCCCGCCGGTGGGGGATTTTTGGGGAAACATTTGGGTTTTTAAAAAAAGTAAAAAAAAGGGGAAACTGGCAGAAAAAAAAAAGGATTTTCTGGCTGAGCCAAATTTTTTTCATACATTTTTTTCGTAACTCAATGAGTATGTCGAAATTAAAACACTCGGGGCACAAGACAATGGTTGGGGTCACTGAGGAGGCAGGCTGACAAAAAACATTTTTTTTTGCCAGGGATGGTGGTGGGGAGAGGGAAATTTTGGCTTCGGGATTCCCCCCAATTTGGCAGGAAAGGTTTCAGGAAAGAGTTTAGTTTCCCGGAAAAAGTTTAGTTTTACAGGGCAAAGAATAGTACCATCAACCTACAAGAAGTCAAAGAGGTACAGAAGGGCCAGAAATACTTAGTAAAATAAAAAGACAAGGGAAATTTAAAAAAAAGAACTGAAAAACGAAATTGGTTTTAGATCAAAACAAATCACACAGACAACAAGTATTAAAAAGATTACATTTGAAAAGAAGAAAAAGAGTTTAGGAACTACATCTGTTATAAACATATGGGGGTAGAAAAATAAAATTTGTTTTTATAATGAAGTCCAGTCAGCTACCACTTTTCACCTTACAAAGTAGAAAAACTGATTTTGGAGTAAAAAGTCAAAAGAAGATGGGGACAAAAAAAGAAAAAGTTATCAAAAGAACTCATAAACTTTTTTTAAAACAGTTGGGGATAATGAAACTTTAGCTTCCCATAACACCTAACAACATCATTAGACAAACACACACACACGTAATGTGACAATTTAATGAAATAACTGAAAAAAATAAAAATAAATATTTATTTATTTTTTTGCCTTGTCCAGGTCACGCCATGGTTCCAGTTTTTTCTAAATTTTTTCCAAAACACTGGTAATTTTTTTCCACTTCTACAAAGTTTCATCATCTGGGGGACAAGGTTCAATTCCAAAAATTTGGGGGGAATCGGGGAAAATTTTTCAAAGCATGTTTATACATATATTTTAAGAGAAAAGATGATACTTTTCATTTAGCTCTATAATAACCCGCGTTGCAGGCGGTTGGGAATAAACGGGGAGAACCTAGTAACGCGTTGAAACGGGAAAGCGGGGAAGGAAAGCACCAAGCTCCAAAAGGTGGAAAATGGATGTAAAAAAAACGTTTTTGGCAAAGGGTTTTATATATCACAATGGATAAAAAGGTCAAAAGAGAACAATCGAGAAAAGAAAAAAAGAAAATAAAATTTTTGTTATAACTGGTTTTAAGAAACCCCAAAAAGATAGTTTTAATGAATTTCATTGTCTGGTTTCATTAGACATTTTATTTGACATCATCATCAGTAGAGTTCCTGCTGGCATTAGTCATCATAAATTTTTTACAACTTTTTTCTGCAGCATTGCAGTCAACTCTGCTGTGAAAATCTTTTATCCCAAAGGATGTTAGGTTGTCTTTCTTCTTCTGTTATCTCACTAGATTGAGATTCTTGATTCTTTTAATGCCACCATCTGCTTCAGGTTGTCAGCCATGCTATGTTTATCTTAATGTTGGTGTAAATCGCCACTACTTCTTTCACAGGTCTGGTCTGGGCAGTTTGTGGGACATGCCTGTTCATACTTTCAGATCGTAGCATAGCCGTTGGTACTCATCGTGAATTTGGGTATAGTGGTGTCTCATTTTTGTACCAGTGTGGAATTTGGTTCTTTCAGAACAGTCAGTAATAACCATCATCCTCATTATTTTTTTTGGTGTTCTTTATTCACTTTGCTGTAATGTCCTCTGGCAATGTTTTTTGTTCATTATAGATGACCTCATTTTTGTGATGGGTATTGGGGGGCTAGCTTATTTTGTGGGTCGTTGTGCCAGTTCTAGTATTTGATCTTGTGAGTTTTGTCATAGTTATTCGTTTCAAACTGCTCCTACCATAACTTGATTTTAAAAGAGTTCATTAGCCTCCTTTGTAGGAATTTCCTGCCCGCCTGTCCTCCATTGGTTGAAATTGGTAACTGTTTCCAGTATATCATGGAATGGAGGATCATGGCTCCATTGATGATTTTGAGACCTGATTTTGTACCCCGGTTTAGTTTTAGAAATTGTGTCTTGGAGGTTGTGAGGCCTATTACAGACTCAGGAACTGGTCTGACTTTTTCCAGTGTAAAGATTTTTAAGATACTACCATCCACAACCCTTCCCATAATTTGTTTTTTTCCCATTCTCTGTTTTTGCTTTTCTCAGCTTTGTCTATCTATTTTTATAAATTGGTCTAGTGCCCTTTTTGGGTTATTACATATGTTGAACATTTTTCAATCGAAGATGTATTTGGGATTATATCCATTGGGTTGTCCAAAGTTTTTTTCAGAAATTCTTTCCACTGTAAAAGGGGTTTAACTGGATTTAATTGATTTCTAAAAACAGATTTTTTTTGGAAGTTTTTTTTTTTTATTAAACCCCCTAATGTTGATTCCCAGATATGTAAAGGGAAGCTGAGGGGACGCATTTAATTTGTTTTTTTTGGGATGGTTCAGTATTGACGTAACCCACTTTTCAAATCTTCAGTTCTCAACCAACTTTTTGATACCCCAGCTTTCTGTGAGACTTTCGTGATAGTTTTCTTATGTCGCTTTTCAGCCCAAATTTTAACACGGGTAGACATCTAATTAGTTCTTTAATGGTCCATGGATTTTTTAAATTTTCAGGAACAATCCCCGAATTTTTTGTATCTGCTTTTTGTTTAGATTCATTTGTACCCCAATATTGATCTATTAATACAGCAGCTCATTTTTTTATGTCAAAACAAATTTTAAACATTTTTGGCCTTTTTTGTATTCAATTAAATGGTGATTGAAAAGCAGAAATTGTTCATCTTGTTCATTCAATATCTCTAGTGAAGTGATTAAGACATTTGCCTCACATTCTGAAGGAACTGCATCAATCAGTTTCCGAGTGCTTGTTTTCTGGAGATTGCTAGATTGTTGCTAGAGCTATGAAGTTTAGATTTGTGTAGTGATCTCACCATGTTAGTTCACTACAGTTGCAACTCCTACGAAAAGGGAAGAATGGATCCCAATAGATGGTAGCACGACTAACTATTGCAACATTATCATTACTCTTGGAAGACAAATGTAGAGATTGGGGCAACATGAAGGTTGAACTCAAGGATGATGATGTTGTATGATACCGGTCGGTTTTAGTGGGTGAGAAGTCAGGCTGGGGTTTTTGACTAATGCGCATGATAGGATTGTTACAGAGCAAAGTGAAGCGTACAGGACAACTACTTCCAGTATGAAGATTGAGGACATTCCTGCTGCCCTCCTCTGGCTCTCTGGGTAACAATTTACTGGGGCCGTTGTTGTATCAGACTCTCAGTCAATGATTCACAGGATCCAAAAGGCAGATTTCGCATGAGTGGATGTTGTCTATAGAAGTTTCTAACCTGCAGAGGCTTATGTGGATCTACTGTCCTGGGCATGCGGATGTTTGCAGCAAGAGAGAGCATTGCAGGAATGTTGTTGGGAAGTTGAAGATGGATAAGGGAATGTTCTTTCAGTCTCTTCACGGCTGCCTTTTGGATGAAGACACTAAAATAGATGTTGAATCGATCCAGCAATTTAAGCAATTTGGAGTTACCCGCTGTACAAGTAGAACTGGATGCCTGAGGGGCAGAGGGAGGAATGTGTTTAATCATCGAGCCACAGAAACCATTAGTATGCATACTTTTTGATATCTTTTGGGGAGACTGAGCAACTATGGTCTGTCGGAGTGCAAAGACGTCAGTTTAGTAACTAATAACGAATGAGTAATCTCAATAGATGGAGGGCCATTTGCAGAGAGGGACTAAGCTATACGGGGAGATCTGTTCAACAAAGTCCATCAGCTGCCTTTAAACAAGTTTTTTAAACATGCAACAGTTGAAGGTCTGGTCTGATAGCATGAGAAAGGCTAAGAGGTTGATGGATAAATAACATTAAAGAAATGTTATGACAACGTGGGCTCACAGCAACCTCTGCAATACACTTGGTCAGATAATGAGAACTGGAGACACCTCCTAATGACATAGGTGTCTAGACAATAGACACACACACAGACAACACACATAGTATGTTGAAAAACATTTAAAATCTGATCATTTATTTATATTGCCTTGTCTGCAGTGCACAGTGATATGATACGCCCTTCAAGATTGCAGCTGCCGCGTAAACTAAACCATATAACCATGATGTTGAAGAATATTCAAAGATCCACAGAAATGTTTCCAGAATTCCAAGGAGTATCGTCAAGACCAACAATCATCAGTGTCACTGGTAAAACTATCATTTATATGTTTGTATATAGTTTGAACAGAAAATTGACCATCACTTACATTTAGCAACAATAATAACTGTCATTGTAGCTAGGCATCTTGCAAGAAACTTTGTATTGATGAGCTTACATTTGTTGGTTTCTTAGCAATTTATTTACATGGATCTTCACAATTCTCTATCTCCCACTGTTGGGAATCAACTCAGATGTTGACACTTCAATGCCATGATGTTAGGCTGTCCAATATTTTCTCTCTCTCTGTGGTCCTCAATCTCTCTCCCTAGCAATTTGTCTCACTGTCACAGTGTGTTGTATGGCTTGTCTTTGAACTACATACTCTCAAAAGAATTACTGTCATTCAGATGTTTGTCAGAAGCTTATTTTTTTTTATATAGATCTCTCACAGTACATCTACAGGGTGTTCAAGATAAAATAGACGAATCAAAAGTTGCCAGTTATGCATTGCGTTGTGTATATTTACTATTTAAACCGATACTGACTAGCTTGTCTTACGCCACATTTGTTCATCGCCCCTTCCCGCACTATAATTACACACCATCACACAACCTTGACTTATACTACGTCATAACTGAACCTTCTCATTTTCATTAATATATGACAGATTAGCTCCATTGACAGGCTACTTTTATCTTGAACACCCTGTACATTAATAATTTAGTGGTCTATGGGATTCTTAACATTCTTCAATAGAACCACATTTCTGTGGCCTGGAGTATATTATTTGCCTGCTTATTTGTTGTCTAGATTCACTTCTATATTCCAATATTGGATCTATGTAATACTGAAGAGCTGTTTTTATTGTTTAAATAGACCAATATTTGTAATCTTGTAATGACAAAAGTAATCTTTCTTTAAAAACTAGCTTGCAGCAGCTTAAAATTGAAGAGAAGTGGTTGATAAAGAAGATCAATTTGAAAAATAAATATTTTGGACAAATGTAAAATGACAATATTCTATAGAAAAAATTATTTTGGAGAGCATTGCACTGGACAGACAAGTGAGAGAAAGATCAAGGAAAAGCAGGGTGCAAGATGTCATATTCGAGTTGAGTATAACTACAGCAGATGTTGGAAAACTGAAGAAATGGAAGACAATCATTATTACTTCCTCTAGTTACTTGTATAGTACCCATGGTCTCTTACTCTAGATTGGGAGAAAACAACTCAGCATAATTCATAAGGTTGACTGCACTAAATATTATAAATGCTGACAGAGTTAAATAGAAAATAAAAAGTGAAAATAGGTAACCAAACTTTCTTGGCTTTTATAAATAATAAGTAGTTTTATGTTTTACTAGCTGTACCCTGCGCAGCGTTGACGCTCCAACAAAAATTGAATTACGACGTCCCAGTTGATATACTGCTTCATTGCTACTAATGTCACGCCCAGTTGAAAATACTGCTTCATTGCTACTAATGTCCCAGTTGACATACTGTCATGCTACAATGTCGGCCCAGTGATATACTGCTTCATTGCTACTAATGTTGCGCCCCAGTTGATATACCGCCATTGCTACTAATGTCGCGGCCCCAGTTGATATACTGCTTCATTGCTACTAATGTTGTCCCAGGGTTTATATACTGCTTCATTGCTACTAATGTCGCATCCCAGTTGACATACTGCTTCATTTCTACTAATGTCGCATCCCAGTTGATATACTGCTTCATTGCTACTAATGTCGCGTCCCAGTTGACATATTGCTACTAATGTCGCATCCCAGTTGACATACTGCTTCATTGCTACTAATGTCGATCCCAGCTGACATACTGCTTCAATGCTACTAATGTCGGCCCCAGTTGACATACTGCTTCATTGCTTCTAATGTCGTGTCCCAGTTGACATACTGCTTCATTGCTACTAATGTCGTGTCCCAGTTGACATACTGCTTCATTGCTACTAATGTCGCGTCGTCCCAGTTGACATACTGCTTCATTGCTACTAATGTCCCAGTTGATATTTCTCTTATCATGATTCGAAATGAGTAGAAATCCTTTGAAGAAACACACCTGGACTGCGTATTTTAACTTCAGCTTGTTTGTAAAATTTCCTTGAAACGATTATTTTATGCTATGAAAGAGATCGAGGTTTCCATAGTTTTAAAACATACGTATTGAATCTTGTGTATATATTAATGTGTATATCGAGACTTCCAAAACGTTTTAGCAAATTGTAAACAAACTTAGAAACTCTCAATTAAATTAGTGTGTTTTCGATTTTAGATTTTTCAAAAAGTTTCAGCGCTACCTATTTCAAACTATGACAGGTAGCATTCCGACATCAAAACATAGCCTGTAAATTTCAGCCAAATCTGTTCAGTAGTTTCCGAGTCTATAGGTCACAAACAAACAGACAAACATCCATTTTTATGTATTATTTTATGTTTTATTATCATACTATTTATGTATCCCACAGGCTTCCATGTGTCAGCTATAACAGCTGAAACTGCAAACTTGAGCATTTGTTTGACAACAAAGAAAATCACAGATGGGACTTACAAACTATTCCAACTTCCCAATGGTAGTAATATTAAATATTCATAATTTTAACTTGTTGCTTAGATATAGTATTGATTGTCAAGTGAATCAACTGCCCTAGGCACACAGGTTTCATGATCAGCTGTCATATGCACACAGGGATTTGTTGATTTACAAGGGAAAAGCTACTTAATGATGAATCTATGTTCTATTTACACTTTCTATTTATACTTTTGCAAGGGCTGTTATATTTATGCTCCTTTAATGGCTGCCCTGTTCATACTCTAAGGACTTTATATGTGTCCCCTTACTAATGGTTGTTATTTATCCTTTCCAAGGACTTTTTTATTTATTTTTTACCTACTATTCAATTTAAGTCTATACTATTCTAGGCATATTTTTTCAGTTTGTTCTATCTATAACACCAAGATCACAAGGAACAAAACAAACAAACTAGCAATTTTTGCACACTTGCAGAGCGGGTTTGGGCCCTCAGATTAACTCCCAAGACCAAAATTTATGGACTTGACAAACTCGACAGACAACATCGAATAAATGGCCAAACACTTGAGAGAAACATTTTACATATTTGGGTAGTAAATGTCAAATAACGAGACTTTATGAAAGAAAGAAATTTGTAATGCAATAGCAGCTAGTGCCTTCACTAAGTAACAAATTTCTGAAACCAAAACGTTAGTATATGTACACAAGTTAAATTGTTTAGGTCCTGTGTGATTCCTGTACTGGTTTATGAATATGAAAGTTAAATCAACAAACAAAATTAATAAGAAACAAAACAGTTTTGAAAATAAATGTCTCAGAAAATCACAGAATGTAAAATGGAGTAATTTCGCTTCAACAACATATGTTAGAGATAGAACAAGCAACAATTTGTATCAAATGTTATAAGGAAACAAAGGGGGTAAATATTTAATATGTGCTTAGACCAGATGAAAAGAGAAAATCGACAAGTCCTTATGTGGTCACCAGTTGGGAAAAGAAGCATGGAAGACCTAAGACACCCTACAAAGAACAATCCTAAGGAAGTAAAATTGATGAAAACCATACAAGATCTCCAATTCTAGCAACGAACCGATCACATGGGGCTCTAAATCCTCTGCCTTATGTCCTTTGGCTCTAAAGGAACAAATGAACTTACTATTCATAAATGTTATAATAGTTATGCTATTCTTGAGGTACATGAATATGGTTTTCTACAAATTTGTGAGGAAGGAAATGTATACATATAAATGATAAAACATTCTGTTTATTGATCTATTTACTGTAACTCAAACAGGTGTAGAGTTGAGCATCAATATAGCTGTACTGGAAGAGTAAAAGTTCATGATCAAGTCAGTGTTTTGAAAGCTAATGGAGACATATACACATATCACTTGACCAGAAGGGAGATTGGATATACAAAACAATTCCACATTCTTAATCTCACCAACTGATGGTTACAATTTCTGGTAAGGTTTTCATTTTGTATTCCTTCCGTTCATCCGCTTAAATTAGGCGAATCAGGCGCAATAAGGCACCTTTAACTAATATTTTGCATGAAGGCTTATTTTTATCATCAGTGCCCACATTCAGGCAAACATTACTCCAACTTCTGAGGTACTTGTAATTTATATCCTCAAGTAAAGGATCAGAAAGAAGTAGTCGAACTGCTTTACCACATCAAACATTGTTTCAGTCCAAGTTTTCCAAACCTTTAATTAGCTTGGACATAGTTACAGCACACTGTGTTATTGACTTTCATCAAACACCAGTTTTCATAGACTTCCACGTTATGATTATCATAAGTAGGACTATTTTATTCACTAATTTAAAAGAAAAAATGTAATAGTATACAATACCTAATGAGAGCTCGATAGCATAGTGGTTAGTGCACTTGCTTCATAACTTATATCTAATTTCCCAGTTCAAGTTCAATTTTTCAAACAATGATGGCTCTTAAAACAATTCAGCCTCATTTGGTGCCAATGAAATATTAGGGAAGAAAAGGGGTGCACGATGTTAAAAATATCATCCACATGGCTTGTTAAGAAACATACAGCCTAATACTTCCACAATAAACAGTTTCTTCACTTTTACTTTTACTTGCACTACCAAATATCTGGGAACATTCCTAACATCAGATGGAAGATGTAAACTGATATTAGGAGTAAAATAGCTCAAAAAAGCATCTTTTATAAAAATGAAAAACAACTGCGGGAATAGACTACCAATAACTTATGGAAATGAGTACTCCAGTCCTATATTGAACCAATACATAGACCATTCCATGTCGTACATTGATAGATCATACCAGTCATCAACTATATCATATGTATTGTTTTCATTGTTGTATTCACATTTTATAGGGTTTTAAAACCATCATCAAATTTGACAAAGGGGCAGAGATGGATCCTGTCTTTTAAATGAAAGACATCAAATGGATCATTAGTGAAAACTTTAGTGATGGTGATGTTGTGATTCCACGGATGGATAGGTAATTTCCCACCAAAAGTTTGCTTGGACCTTTCAAAAGCTCATATGGAAAAGATCAAGGAAAAGTGGTGCATTAGTATGATAACAAATTGCATGGTAATGGAGGTAGGGGTGAGACACAGGCTGGTTCTGCCACCATATCACGGGGTCAACCAATGAATAGATCTGACATACTGAACACACTCATAAAGTGTAGCTGCATAGAGGACTTTCATCTAAGCCAATCCAAATCTACAGCTAGATTGCAGGAACTTGGATTGAAGACTAGATTGGTCAGAAAGAGAAACACATCAGATGTAGGAGTTGGCTCTCAATCTACATTGAACTGGTATTTGGGTTTTCGCTTGGGCGCTTTTGGGGATATTCGAAGGGGAGTGGGGTAAATGACATGTCTGAAATGCAATGAAGATATTCTAAACTGAAACTAAACTGTATAGGCTGATATGTTCTGTCTTCGTTTAGTTATCAAAACACTGCACATGTTGTTACGCTTCACAATACTCACCAAGACATTAGAAGTTTTAAGTTTTTTCTTTTTCTGGGGGGTTTCTCCATAATCGGTTAGTTTAACAAGTCCATACACTGATGTGTCCAGAATTAGCTTCATCTATTGAAAGACTGTACCTGATTTCTGTAGGGTTTCACCACTCAGTAAGCAACCAATCATTAAAAATTTTAACATGTGTACAATTTTTTAGTTTGAATGAGTTTGTTAACTATCATGCAATGCAGACTACTAACTAATGATCTGTTAACTACTGTGCCATGTTGACTTTTAGTAAGTCCATTTTGTTAACTACTGTGCCATGTTGACCCTTTGTAAGTCCATTTTGTTAACTACTGTGCCATGTTGACTATCAGTGAGTCCATTTGTTAACTAATGTCCATGTTGACTCCCAGTGAGTCCATCTGTTAACTACGTGCAATGTTGACCTCCCGTGAATTTTTTCTTAACTTAAAGTGCAATGTGACTCCCCGTAGTCCATCTTTTAACCACTGTGCCCTGTTGACTCCAGTGAGTCCATCTTGTTAACTAATTTCCATGTGACTCTCAGTGGTCCATCTTGTTAACTACTGTGCCAGTTGACTCTAGTAAGTCCATTTTGTTAACTAATGTGCAAGTTGCCCAGTGAGTCCATCTTGTTAACTACTATGCCATGTTGACTCCCAGTGAGTCCATTTTGTTAACTACTGTGCCATGTTGACTCCAGTGAGTCCATCTTGTTAACCATTTTGCCATGTTGACTCCCAGTGAGTCCATTTTGTTAACTACTGTGCAATGTTGACCTCAGTGAATTCATCGTGTTAAATCTGTGCCCTGTTGACTCCCAGTGAGTCCCCATGTTTTTTTTTTTTTATCCAGAAACACTTGAGCTTAAAGCTCTTCGGCCAGTGCCATGGACATCGTAATTCTTCAGTTTGTACAAACACCGTGAATCTGGGAAATCTGTGGCTTTTCTGCCAGTCCACGGAATTGAACCCGACTACAGAGGACTTGTCACCGAGTCCAACGCGCTACGAACACGCTGGCGAGTCCCCATGTTAAATACGTGTAAAGTTGACCTCAGTGAATCCTCTGTTAAATACTGTCAATGTTGACCTCCCATTTATAATGGACATATTAATCTCCTTCCTTGCAAAAAACCCTACTAAAAAAAAGATTAGTAAGCAGGTTTAGAATTTATATTTCACAAAAATTTATTATGGTTGCATTCTACTGTTTTGTCTTCTAGAAAATCTATTCAACTTTTTTTTTTTTTCAATTGTTTCAACTAGTTTTTAATTTTTTTCCCCAGGGGAAGGTTTAAGATGAATATAACCAGGATTCAAATAATTAAAAGAGTTTATCATACCCAGTGTGAACCTTCAAAAGGGAATGAAGGGGTGTTTGGGAAGTAAAAAACAAAAAGTTGAAAAAATTTTATTTTTCTTTTTTCCCCCCAAGGGCCCATTCCCTTTGTTAGGGTTTTGGGCCCAATGATCCAGAAAGGCCGCGGGAACGTCTGTTCCGGGAAAGGGGTTACCCAGCCGGAAAGGGTCCAAGGTGAGAGGTCAGACTAAAGGGCCCCCGGGTCCCCAGGTTGGGGGAGCAAAACCTGCCCCATAAAAAGAAAAAATGTTACAGAAATTTCAAAGGAAAAAAATGCTCTCATGTCCAGGTTTTGAGACAGAGAACTGTCAGCAAAAAAGTAGGGGAAAAACCCCAAAGGGCCCAGCTGAATTCAAGTCTGCGGGATGTAAAAAAACAAACAAAAATGGGTTTCTGAACCGAAAAATTTTCGAGACCACAAAGACATCACAGGTGGTAAAGAGATGCAACACTATAAATTACACATTCTAGGGTCAAAAGAGAGGGACGGGTTTTGGACAGAACAACAGAAAGGGAAACCATCTATACTCAGGAAGAGACGAGGGAATCATTCAGCGGGAGTTGACAATAAAAAGGGAAAAGGGATTGAATAAACATTTTGAGGGAAAATTGAAGAAAGATTGTTAAAAGCCTTTTTAGGGGAAAAAGGAAAGAACTATCATTCAATGCTAACCCACAAACGAAGCCGAAGAGGACAAAAAAATTTTTTATAGAAGGTTAAGGAAAAAGGACAATTTCCAGCCAGAGGATAATGGATTAAAGAAAAAGAAAAATAAAGAACAGAGAAGCAAAAGGGGGAAAGAGGGAGGGACTGAAATGAAAAGGGAAAAATGTTATAATTTTTCAGAAAACAGACGATCATAGGGACATTGTTTCAAAAGGGACCAAAAAAAGTACACGGATACCCCCAAATGGAAGAGATGAAAACCAGATAGCATTTTAGATCAAAAAAAATGGCAAAGACATTATTTTTGATGAAGGGAAAAGGGGGCTGAGGGGAGGACCAACCTTGTTTGGCCTGTGGCTAAACTAAAGAAAATATATAAAGAAGACAAAAAAGAATATTTTAATTTTAACCTTTAAAAAGACAGAGAGTTTTACAAATATATAGTGGAACAAAAGAACAGATTTCAAATCCTTAGAGATGACACAACCCCCAACTGAAAGATCCAAGAAAATGGAATGCAAAAAGGACATATAAATAGTTAGAGTAGTGTACGGGGAACCAGTAAAGGACAAAAGAGGGATAAGGGCGACCTAGAAAAACCCCAAAAAGTTAAAGGGAAAAAAAATCCATCAATAGATTAGATAACGAAAAAAGATAAAAGAAAAAGAATATACAGAACAAAAACGGAAAAAAGAAGTTAGAACAGACAAGAAAATTTTTAAAAAGACAGCAGAAATAGCAGGTGCAAAAAAATGATCGGGACACACGACAAATTCAAACAATTATGGGGGGAAAAAGAACAACCTAACATGCCATAGAAACAGCCAGACAACTGTTGACAACAGAGGGAGCAGGATATGAGGGAATCCCATTTTGAAGATGTGAAAGACCGATCCTGAAACCCACCGATATCCCACGGGCCACAGGATATTGAATCAACCTAAATTCCCGAAAAGCAAGAAATAGTAAAAGTTTTGGGACCCCTGAAAAACAAAAAGCACCGAAATGATGAAATGACAAGAGCAAGATCGATCCTATTTTAGCTGCAAACATATTAGAGCCATTGTTTGATATCGGGGAGAAAGAAAAATTTTTGGATTGCCCAGGGTTGGGGTGAAAACCCCCAAAAAAGGGAGACCCAACAGATTGAAAACGGAGGAACCCTTGCTTAATCCAAGAAAGATATTTAAAATTTTATAATGCAAAAAAAACAGAAAAAGGGTTCACAAGGGAGCAAGCAGGATTTGGAAAAGGAAGGGGAAAAAATGAAATATATTTCCCCCCCAAAAATTTTTTAGAACAAAAGGGAGGGGGGACTATATATATCAACTTCAAGATTTTAAAAAGGTTTTTAAGCCCACAGAGACAGTAGGAAGATATGAGACAATACGAGAAGTTGTCAAATCATACCCCCTATAAAGATTTCTCCCGCAACCTAAAGAATTAAAAAAAAATTCCCAGTAAAATCAAAAAAGGGTGCGAATGTCCTCTTTTTGTTTAGTAAAAATTGACGCAAAAATAAAAAAACAAGACCAAGAGGAATAAGATGGGCTCTTTTTGAGATGCTTTTAGGGCCGACTTTGAGACGATTAAGCCCTGGTTCCAAAATGAAATATAAAAGAGAAAAATACAATACTTACAGCACGGGGAAAGACAGTAGGCCTCAAAATAAAAAAGGAAAAACAATAGACAAACAGGAAACCAACAACCAGAAGTTAAAGATGAAACACTGGGAAAAGGGGTGAGAGTTTTTAAAACTTGGTAGCGATGAACAAAAAGGTGGACAGAGGAAGATATAAATCACCCTGAGGGGCCCCGAACCGTTTTTCCAGAATGAAACAATGGAAGTCCAAATTCAAAGAAATTTCCCCAAAGCTTAAATCATAAAAACATTTGCCAGTTTGCTCTAGGGTCGGGGTGTTGAGGGTGACCAAAAGGGGATACTAGCAGGTGCGTTTTCCCCCACCCTTTTCTTTAGAATCTTAACTTTTGGCCAGTAAAAAAACCAAAAACCAACATCAAGACACAAGACAATAATAATACATACCAAAAAAAAGAAGATGGTCTGGAATTTAGAGAATGAGACAAGAAATGCCTGGGATAGCCCCCCACTTGACACCAGAGGGAAAAAAAGAAAGAGGCAGACCAGGGGCCCTGGAGGGGGATGGGAAAAGGAACTGACACCCATTCTGACGTGGGGGTCTGGGGGCTGGGTTACGGGAAAAGGGGCATGGGTCCCTGAAGCCCCATTTTCAAGGCATGACGGGATTGGGAAATGTTCATTTTACAAAATGTTCTTTGTTACTGACTTTTTTCATTCAGTTTCAGTTTGGGAAAATCTTCATTGCACTCCAGACATGTCCAGGGCCCATCTCCCGCAATATCTCCAAAGCCCCAGTGACTGAATACGTTCGTTTTTTTGATGGCCACTCACACCTGTTATGCTGTTCTTTTTTTCTACTCCAATCTTTCAAACCCAGCTTTTAATCTAGTAGTTGACGGGGGTTGGTTTAAAGAAAAACTTTTTGGGGCCCCCTTATGAGGGCGCCCCAAAAAATCAGCCATCCATTCTGGCGTGATATGGTGGCAGAGCCGCCAGTTATTCCTCCATTCATTCCCTTTGTATTTTTTCCCTGACAATTGTTATTTTTTAAAAATCTTTAAAATTTAGTAGCAGTTTTATGAATGTCAAGGGCCAAAATAATTGAGATATAATTGTTTCTTTGTTGCCTAATTTATTGTTGATTTAGCAATCATATTCTTTATTTGTTTGTACTTTTTTCAGTGCTCTTTTTAAGAATTTCTGAAAGAGAGGGAATAAAAAAAAGAAACATTTTAAAAATCCAAAAAAAGAGCATCATGGCCTAAGCCCAAAGGGGTTGACTTTTCCCAAACCCGGTTTTTCCCCATGGCCCATCTCACAGAAATGGACGCCATCTGCCCCGAGATGGCACAAAGACAACTTTATACCCCCCAAAAGTTCTAGGGTTAAAAAAATGCACCGGGGAAAAGAAGGGCACCTTAGGGGTTTTTCAAACACAAAGTTTTAGCATTCAGGCTTAATAAAAGATTTGTGTAAAATATGTTCATTGCTTTTCCTCTTTATGTCATACTTGAATTTTTTGGTATTTAAATGATTTCCTTTTGTGGTCTTCTGCCTTTCTACCCATTGATCCCATGTCTGTCCCAATTCTTTCATATCTTGTTATACACCCCTCTTATTATACTGACCAAACAATATATCTCCCCAAATTTTTGGGTTAATCTATTACATGGAACCCCCTCCTGTTTTTCTTTCAGTGCATGTTTGAAAAAAATCTGAAACCCCATTCTTTATCATTCTTCAGGCAGTCTTGAACATGCCCCAAAAACTTAAGAAAAAAATGGCGAAACAGAGTTCCAGCTGTTTTAAACAAGGCTAAAGACACTCTAACTCTTTAACAAGCGGGGCACCCGCACAAGGTCTAGCATTGGTTGGTTCAACATAACTCTCCAGCTTTTAGAAGTGTCGGGAGAGATGCAAGGGAGTAGAGCATGGACTTTACTGACAGATAACCAGTCATGTAAAAACAATAATATCTAGACTTTTCTAGACTTGACTTAAAATAATAGAATTACTAGACAGATAACGATTCATGTCAAACAATAATATCTAGATTCTAGACTTGACTATAAAGATAAAGATTTTTAGAAACAAAATATTTGCATTTTGATAGATAGCATTATTTAACTATAATCTGGACTTTGCATCACTAGAACAGTCACCAGAACAGAGAAAGATGTCCTGTGTGGTGCCGGGGCCCACAAGGAAGTAAGAATAGTACCACTGTGACCTACAAGGCATGTCTTAGGCGACTGATGTAGGACCTAGGAAGCTACCTCTAGCAAATAAAAGCACTGCAGAAATCAGATATCCTGGCCACTTGTAAAGGGACAACTGGCACAACGAAGTCGCTCTTTGACTCAGATCACATACAAATCACACAGAGTGGTTATAATGGTCCTATGGAGCGTCAAAAAGAAGAAGACATCAGATAACAGTACCTGATTTCACTAGGAAAATACAAATATATCTTAAACAATAATAGTGATACTATGTCACCATTGGAAATTTTTCCCGATATGATCATAAATCCTGTAGGGGAGTTTTCAGCAATGGTTTGACATAATAGAGTTACTATAGTTCCATTGACATCCATCCTAGTCACCTTCAGAGCATGATGTCTCACACCATGAACACATTTCAATTATTTGCTTCCAACAACAGATTCTGCAATTTTGCTTTAATATACAACTAAAATAAAATACAATTCATGCAGCTTTTCAGACTTTAGGTATGAAGTACAATTCACCCATTTTTAGACCAGTATGCAGGAGATAGGGCAATTCTTCTAAAGTGTAGAATTTCAGTGTGGGGTTGAACTCACAACCCTGTTGTGTCCGTGTCGATAGGCAAACACTTATGAATTATGCAATCTGTTCCAAATACAACTACAAATTTTAATCATCACATGATTTGCTGACATAGGCTTAAAATCAATGTTTTATTTGCTTGGGTTAGCTTTACAAATATCATACTATTTTCTACTATTGATAACTTTAATATATTCTCTTATATCTCATAATATCATTAAAAGGCATATGATATTAAGTATGATTGATTGATAAGACCATTATCATTGCACTTTGGTGAATAACATGTACACCTATCTCTTTCTTACACAGAAAGATCTCAATGACAGTGCACACCTTTGTAGTACTAGCAAGATTCTGATGTAATTTTTAAAATGATGAAAATATTTTTAGAAATGTTATTTTAACCTTTTTGTGTATGAGTTTTGTCTGGACAGTGACTTGCAGCCTACGCCTATAGATTTCAACTTCCAAGGCTTTTAACTTGCCTAAGTTGAGCACAGATCTATGTTTTATCGTCCATCTACGATAGGACAGAAGCTCAATCTCACCTACATTGAGACAAAGGATCTCGAAAATATTGTGATCATTCCATTAGGGAATGAACCAATACCTTTGGAGCAGATGATAGCACCCTACCTCCAGAAAATGTAATATCAATACACAAATAGTAAGTCATAATATCTGGTAATTTAAAAGGAAAAAATTTGAATTTTTTTCTGAGAAACATTTAAAGTTACACAAAGTCTAGAACTCTAATAATGTTATTGTCTTTGTGAAGATATATATTAATAAACAAATTTTAACAAAGAATTATCATAGATGCTGATCACATATAACATTTAGTGTCATTTATGTTGTTGTTATATATTTATAACTCACTAAAGAAATAAATCACTATATACATGTGCATACATTCACTCTTTCAGAATTATTTATTTTCTTGATATTTGTGACTTGTCCAAGTTGTTATCTTGATATATCTTCTTTCAATGATCCTTTAGCCTTTCCTCATATCACATTTCTACCATTTTGTTACACATTTAGAGATTACAAAAACAATGACAAAATACATGTTTCACAACAAGGCCTTTATCACAAACAACAACAGAATGACAAATTTAAAAAGCAAATGGACTACCAAATACAAACGTTTCTAATGAAAATCTGGGAACAGAGCTCTGAGAATCGATTATTTCTTTGTATGGTACCTGCTGACCTACGTGGCTCAACGACATTCCATGCTTTTAGTACTTTCTCTTCTCCATGCCTTGTAATCTATATGGGTATATGTTGCATGTATTCAGTTATATATTTACTAGATTTTTCATTGTTTCTCTTCCGCTCTATTTCTAGTTTTTATGTATTTTTGTGTTACATTTATTTCTTTATTCGTTTTATTCTATATTTTCATTAGAAACGTTTGTATTTGGTCGTCCATTTGTTTTTTTAAATTTGTCACTCCTGTTGTCTGTTTGCTTTGATAAAGGCTTTGTTGGTCAAACGCTGCTGTATTTTATCATTGTTTTTGTAATTTGTAAAACTACAGTACTTTGTGATTACATGTTTTGCCAATCAAATAGTTTGACTGCAGTATCATCTATTTTGGAATCACATTTAAAGTGAAATGTCTCCCAGCCCTTGATGTGACAATTGTAATGCTCAGAGTTGATATCATCAGTAAACAATTATTCAGAAACTAAACTAGCCATTACTTGATAATCCATCATCATTGTCATCAATGCGTGAATGAATAAGTTGCTTGACTTCTGCAACTGATATTCTTTGCTTGCAACAACTAGAAATTGAAGCCATTATTTCATTAGGCAAAATTAGGACAAAATTCAATTATAAACATAGAAAATAAAATTCTACAAAAATTTTCACCATCTTCTAAATTGCATCGGGGACCCTTGCCGATGCTACAGTGTGCGCTGCCTCTGAGATCTTCCTGTGTTAGAAAGAGATTGAAGCACATATGGCTATTCAGAAAAGTGCAATGATGATGGTCCTATCAATCAATCAATTGAAGCCATTTTTCTCATAGAATAAATTTGATTACACAATTCAGTTGCTGTATACTTTATTAAATCTCAAGAAAATATCAACATATTAAAAAAATTTCAATTGTCTGTTAATAGAAGATTTAGCGGGAGATTAATCAAATTTTGAATTGTAGAAAAGAACATTAAATAAATGTTTAATACATTTTTAACATGAAAATTTATTTTTGAGAGTCTAGCAATACTGCTTATTTCAGTTTGAGTTTGAATATCTTCATTGCACTCGGACATGTCCATAGGTTCTCCGATTCCTTCACAATATCTCCAACAGCGCTCCAGCACTGACCGCACAGTTCGATTTTGATTGATGAGCCTACTCACGTACCTGTTATGCTGTTCTCTTGCTACTCCAATCTTCAAACCCAGCTCCTGCAATCTAATAGTTGACGGGATTGGTTTAAATGAAAATCTTTTGCTGCCACACTCTATGAAGGCGCTCAAAATATCAGTCTATCCATTGGCTGGTCTCTGATATGATGGCAGAGTCAACCAGCCTGTCTGCCTCTCTCAACGCCAACGACACCCATGTGCCCGAAGGAAGATAGCCGATTCTGCAAATTGTTGACGCTGTAGTGATTCAGTCCATTGCCTCGCACCAACCAGCCTTTTACCTCAGGATCATACTCAATGAATCACTCAGAATGACACATGAGTGTATTACATGTTATATCTTGAAATAACAATGGATTGGTAGCTCAACCTCAAAAAGCATATTGAGAATGTAACGAACAAAGCATTTAGTAAAATTACAGTGATTGAAGAAGTTTGCTGGCACAACATGGAGATCAGGCAAAAATACTCAGAGAAGCTTAAATTTTGGTGATTACATTCTCTGAGCAGTAAATAAAACAATGCACTTTAATAACCTGTTTACCTTGAAATGTAACGCGCAAATGGCTTAGGATACCATTTCAATGGTAAGCATGTCACAAAACAGAAGTGTAAATACAAGGCTACCGCCCAAATTGACATCTCAGGTGATCTCAGAAGAAGAATAACCTGTTCAAAGACAAATGATGAATCCACAGAGAGAAACAATGCTTTATACCTAATTATTGGAACAATGAATTCAGTACTAATTTTTGCATATGAAATACATACAAATGTGGAACCCTTTGTGCTATGTAAAGATAAAGATGTCTTTGCAGTTAATGAAAAAGTAAATGATTAAATGACTAGAAATTCTATGCAAAACTGACAACAGAAGCAGAGAATTTTGTTAAAATCTTTGTTAAAATCATTTCTCCTAGTATCAATGAAATCAAAGACATATTATATCTTTCAATATCAAGACAACATTTGGATATCAATACTGATATTATGTTCTCATTGATCTGAAATATTTGTTATGAATTGACAACCTGATGGTGTTTTCTATTTTTCAAATTTAAAGGGACTCTCTAGGTGCTTGTCTCTCTTCTAAAGGTACTCAGTTTGTTCTCAGGAGCCATCAGGATATGTTTCCAGAGACCCCTAATCTCAGCTTAGGTTAGATCCACTTCATAATCCTATCAGAGATGAACAATAAAATGTGGTCCTGTGTTCAAATTGAGCCCGTAAATAACCCTTGGGAGTTCAAATCGAGAAGAGTAGGCTGTAAAGCCTGCCAGGCAAAATTCATTAGAACGATAATAAAATTCAGACAAAATATTTTTACCATCTTCAAAATTATAGAGGGACCTCACGGTTAACAGTCTGTCACTGCAGATCGATCTTCCTGGTAAGTGGCTAGAGGCACACATGGTTACTCACCGAAGTGCAGGGATGATGATCCAATCAATGAATCAATTTGTTTTTGTACCACTGAGCAGCACAGAGAGCCCTCTAGTGCCAAAGTAGTTCTGGTTCCTGTTTGGGATGGATAGGATATGTACAGACATCCCAGTTTTTCAATGCTATGTATATTACATGTCACTGGGGTGAAGAGCAAGCATCCAAGTCCTGCTGCTGTGTGATTGAAGAAAAAGAAAGATATTACATCCAGCACCTTAAAATAGTATGAAGACTTCTGCCTGTGCTTTGATGTCATTGAAGAAAGAATCTAATAGTCATTGAAAACAATATTCCTGAGCTACAAAAAAAGCTGTGTTGACATTAGCTAATTAGTGATATCTTCCTTCATGCAGGAATTTTGAATGAGTATTGTCTGTCTGTCACCTGACTACACAGCAGAAGTACACGATAATTTACCGCCCGGCATAGACACATCGTCCACGTCTAGTCCCTAGCAGTAGACTGTGTGTATCACAGGTCAGAAACACGCATGTATAGCTATGGAATGAACGAATAGTAGCTGTCCACTACATTGGATACTGTGTGAAAGGGTTACGGGGTTTAGCTAGTCGCAGTCTGTGTGTACTTCACTGCGTTTAATGTCCCAATTTATATTTCTCACCTTTGTTATTGTTTGTAGTTTGTTTCTCGAGAACATCCCATACCTGTGGTATTTATTTCATTATTTGTAGAGCTAGTGTCACTAGCATCCGAGATTCTCCAGAATTCTTGCTCACAAGCTTACTGCCTTGAACAGTCACAAATATAAATTAGTTCCCTTGCACTGCTACAATGTTAAACTTATTACCGTTGACTTTCTTCTTTTATATAACCTTGTTTTACATCACAGAGTCAGGATAAGAAGAGACTTCTAGAATATAAAAATACATGGAGAATTACTACATCAAGTAAACAGTTTCTTATATCTTGGTCAGATGATAACATGATGGCAGATGTATAACAGAAATTAAAAAGAGAATAGGAATGGCCAAGGATATTTCAATAGTATGAGAAAGTTACTGACATCCAAACAAATTACAAATAGGCTAAAATGAGAATGATCAAATGCTAAAATATCCTATCATTAATATAGGTCGAAACATGGACAATGAACAAGCAGTTAGAAGACAGAATTGATGGATTTGAGATGTGGATATATAGAAGAATAAGCAGAGTTTCATTGACAGGAAAACACAAATAAACAAGTTTTAGGAAAACTAGGCATGAAAGAACAATTAAGAGAAATCAAATTCAGACAAGTAAAGTATTTTGGGGACATAAAAAGACATGACACCATGATAAAACATTTACTAGAGGGGAAAGTTGAGGGGGAAAGAGCAAGAAGAGAAAAGTGGGAGGGAAACTTTAAGAAATGGACAGGTTACAGTCTGGCAGTGTAACACCAAGGTGAAAGACAGAGTGATGCTGGAGATTCATTGCAGCCAACTTCTGATGTGGAGATGGCACCTGATGATGAAACAACCTACTTTATGTACATAGATTATCAAGAGATTCCATTGGCTATCTAGCACAATGTCAAGATTAAAAATTCGAAAATGAAATGACTTATTTTTGACAGAGTGACCATCAAGCATCTGTTTTGACATACATCATATTCATAATTTCTACTTCTATAGAATCCTGATCTTCTTCCTGTACTGGTCTCTCTTGTACATCATCACAGTCTACAATAAAACCGTTATAAACATACTTGTTTTTTTCTTTGTCATTTCCACTGCTAGATTCTGTCACCATTTCATTATTAAAATAAAATCCTGTAATGTTGTTACGTCGTCCTCATCTGCCGAACCTTCTTCTTCAGTTGATGAATCAGAATTTGAGGAAGAACCAGATGAGTCAAATAATGAGGAAAACATAGACTTTTGATGATCCTTGTTGTTGTCCGATACAGAGAATCAGAGTCTGATGATGATGATGAGGAGTCAGAATTTGTCTCTAGAACATCGACCCCTGTTGTATGATACCTTCTAACATCATCAGGATGTGCAAGAACCTCATATTCTCCCCCACCATCACTTTCAAAATCTGCAATCACTTGAAAATCTTCGTCCTGTTGTGAAATCTGTGATCTCGATCATCAAGACTGGAATCTGCAGCCTTAACAACATCTGAATCTTCTTCGGGTATTGACTAGGCGAGGTCGTAATAATTGATGAGGAATAGATGGCATGCTCTTGACTGACCATATGCTCCAAAGAAGCGCCTCTTTAATTCTGGTGGTGGATGATTCTGTTTTGACAATAGGCAAGGAAGCTGGGGATTTCAGTTGAGTAATGTCAGTTGCTGAATGAACGACTGGCATGCTGACTTTTCCTGATAATTGCCGGGGAAGTCTGAAATAGAAAATATTTAATAGAAAATAAATTAACTTTAGTTCCACCTAAAGCACAGATCTTAACAAAATAAACTCATTGTTACTGTCATGTGTTATTTTTTAAAACTTTTCAATTTCATATCTTCCCAGTCGACTCAATATTTATTATTATCTTTTGCTGTCCACTTATCTCCTTTCTGCTCATTCCAAAACAAGATCCACTCTGTTGTACTTTAAGTTAACTCTCTTCATGACCAGCGTGATTTTTCCACCGCGACGGTTCTCAGGTCGACCCAGCCTCAACTGGGTACCAGACATGCTCTGGGAAAATAAAGGCGGCGTGATGTGACCACATCACCTCATCGTGCCGACGGTCAATGAAAAATACAGGCCTAACACTGTATTGACCTATATACCACGAGGTATGAAAGGGTTCCATTACTTTACTCTTCATGACCAGCATCATACATTAGCAATAAATAGTTGGTGGTAGATCACTTTACTTACCTGTGATCCTGATTTGGCAACAAGCTTACATTTGACAAAATATACATCCTGTAAAAAATTGTTATGTTACGGAAGCAACAAAGAAGAATGCTGGTGAATGACTGAACAAGATATGTTCAAAATTGATTCAACTTCCATATAATTTGTCATGAAAGATCTTACGAGTATTCTGGACAAATACTATTTCTAACCAAGAACAGTTTGCACAATGTCAGCAGAGATTATGAGCACCATCATTAAAAAAGATGGTGTAGATTGTAGATTACTGTAGATGGATTAGATATAAGATACACATAGAGACTAACTCTTTCAAAACGTCACTAAGATGGAACCAGTGGGTAAAAAAAGTGGAAGACTTAAACGACCTGGAAGAGAATAGTAGAACAACAGCTAAAAGAAATTAATCACAGCTGCAACACTACACAGGGCGGCCAAGATTAGAGAAGAATTATGTGCATTTGCTACTGCTCTGCATGTCAATAGAGTCTAAGGCTAGAAAGAGAGAGAGAGCAGAGATGAATATGTGTCTTTACTACTTAAATACAACACTTTGCATACATTTGCACTCAGAATACTAGTCTTCCTTGTCTTCTGTCTCCATTCTACCTCATGAAATGTTTGGATGTGTATGATCTTCGAGCTGTCATGCGCTTTTAATTAAAGGTAGACAGACAAAAGACAACCTTTATTTCAGTCAAATGAGATATTGTTTACGGTTCAGGGACAGTTCTGAAATATTAATCTTTAATTTAATTACTTGTCGGGGGGTTTTGTTTTTAATGTTTTGGGGAAAAAATGCCGAAAGTGGGGAAAAACAGTTCATATT